>JABUQX010129618.1:65000-75000 GCA_015478945.1 Trachelipus rathkii
TGAAGATGGGCTCCCTGAATTTTCAAAAAATTAAATTTTAGGGCATTTGGCAGCATTGGAAAATGAATTCAGCCACTATTTTCCTGAACTCTATGATGAAGAGTTTGATTTAGTGAGTAATCCACTTAAGTTGTCAATTGAAAAAGTTCTTGATGAGTCTCAAGTTGAATTTCTTAAGTGGAAAACTGATTCTGGAGCAAAAGGTTTGTTCGAAGAAAAATCGATCAAAGAATTGTTGCTTTTAAAAGAACTGACCACGAAAAAAGTCAAAAACAGATTTCTCATCAAACCAGAAATAGCACCTGAATTCAACTTCCTCCCAAGAACTAGTCAAGTTATCCTCGGCCTAAGATTGTTGTTTCTTGAGGCATCCTTCAATAACTTTAATTTGTTAAATAATTTGTTCTGAATTATCAAAAATGTTTATTTCATTCAAGTCTTAAAATATTTCCTTCTACTATAATATTAATCTATAATTCTAGATAAATTTATATGTACTAATATAGAAAAAATAAAGATTTTCAATATTATACAGTATGTACATTATTTGAAATGAACCTTTGAGCTACAGTGTTAGACTATTTTGGGAAGGGGAGAATTATATTACGAATAATAGTGAGAAGAGCGAATGGAGACAAAAAGATTGAGAACCACTGAATTCTAGTGATTAAGACGTTGGACAATTCTCGGTTGCAGGAGCGCTGGTTCAAATCTAATAGAGAAACTGATTCTTTTTCTTTCTACTTTAGATATTTATGTAGACGAGGTTGCGTACCCGTGTTTTCACATACTGAGGTGCTGAGCCTCCAAACCTGGTTATGGCATTAGTTAGATGGTAAATAAGCTGCCGACATGGTTCTAGGAGACATTCTATATATATTTTATATTACATTTAATGTATTGAGGCAAATTGTTTATTATTTAATAAAGTTCCTATAGGAATTCATTTTATTCCCACGAGAAGTTCCATTTTGGGTCACCCCCCCCACGAATGTATGTGAAGTTCCATTTTGAAGTTACTCCCCTTCGGAAACTTCACATCCATTCGTGGGGGGTGACCTAAAATGGGACTTTTCGTGGGAATAAGATGAATTCCTTTAGGAACTTTACTAAATAATGAACTCATGAAATTTAACTTTAGTATCCTTAGTAGGATGAGTGAAGGAGAAGATCATAGGGCAACACAGTTGGATTATTAAGTTTGGTTAAAGCTAGTATTGATAGGTAGGATAGTTTGTTAGAGTGTACAAGACATCTTTGAAGGACATGATCAGAGCAATGTACTAAGTTAGCATGGGTACGGACGTCAGTATGATAGATAGGTTAGGTTATGATAAATTTCTGTTAGGTTTTGTCAAATATTACAATGTTATTCTTAAATGTTAATGTTTGATTAACATTGATGTGATATAGATATGATGGAAAAGTAAGGTTAGGTTGAGTTTCGCTTGGTGATGCTAGCTTATTTTCCGTAGACATACAGGGTACTTTGTTAACGGTAACAGTTTTTCATACACTAGCTATGCTAGGTATGTTATGTTCTTAGTTTAGGTTGTATTATGTTAGCTTTACTGATGATAAAACTTTGTTAACAATAATTAATTGATCAGTATGATAGCTAGGTAAGATTACGATAAATGTTTGCCTAGTTTTGTTAAATAAAAGTGGGAAAAGGTTAGATTTTGTAGGTAATGTTAGCTTCTTTACTGTTGTTAAGCTGTTAACCTTGCTAACATTAAGTTTAATCGGTCTTAGGGAATGTTAGGTTTGCTGATGTACATTAAGTTCTTAGTTTAGGTGATATTTTATTACTTTACAGATGTTGAAACTTTGTTATGTTAGCAAATATCCGTAGGCCTGTATGATAGTTAGGTTGGTTTATGATAAATTTTTGTTACGTTTTGTTAAATATTACTATGATGATGCAAAAATAATTGCAATTTTAGAGATATGTTGGAAAAAGTGGGAATAGGTTAGGTTTTGTAAGGTGATGTTAGCTTCTTAGATTCAGAATGTCTGCCTGAAGAGAGAGAGAGAGAGAGAGAGAGAGAGAGAGAGAGAGAAATAAAATTATGGATACCCTGTATGTATTCTGTAATTCATTGTCCTTTTAAACATATATAAAGATACCACATTTGGACCAATATGCGTTTGCAGAAAGATTTCAACTCCGTCTCCGGCTTCGACTCCGGCTCCGATTCATTTACTCCGAAACTTAACTCAGGTTCCGAACTCTGATTCATTCATCCTCTTCCATGCACTCTGTGATTTTCGTTTATCTACGACTATTTCCATGTTTTGGGGCATAGCCCCATCCTTACATGGGCGTAGCGATGTGAAACCACCGCACAGACAAGATGACACTATCGGCAGTGGGGGTAGTATGTTTGAAGGGATACCTCAAATAGAACTCTCCTAAGTTTGAGGGAAAGTAAAATGTGTGGCTTATAAGACTTGTTCCTAGCCTTTCTAAAAACTCTGGATGCGGTCATTCTGACCAAAAAAGTGGTTTCTCCGATCATAGAAACCATTAATTTGTACCCTAAAATGTCAAAATCTAACGATGTAATGGAAATTTTCAAGTCAATGGCTGACATGTCTTGAATTTAAAACTAGCTTATAAAGGTCCGAACCATAAAATATTAACCCTTCGCCTCGAAATAACCAACCACCAAAAGCTTAGCCTTATATAAGACCATAACCAGAAAATAAAACTTGGAAGGGGACGGAGGAACCCCATAACGGGGTGCAACAATACATAACCTCGTCTTCGACGGGTGACCCCACCAGCGATAAAAAGTATCATATGAGTGGAGGGACACAAACTCTCTATGACACCCTAAAGGGTGTCCTGAAAATTTCATGCAGATCGGAGAAATGGAAAAATGTATCCCAATTTTTCAATTTGAAACCCAAAAATAGTAGGTTTTGAAAATCGACCATTGCTCAGATATGGGGTCAAATATCAAAATTCCGTTCCTAGATTATTTAGATAATAGTCCAATCTTCGTATATTTCAAGTTTGAAGTCATTTTGAAAAAAAAATTGTAGGAGGAGTTTAAACAAATGTCAAAAACATAGGTTTTCAAAAAAGGAAAATGCCAAAACAATGACTACATATACAGAAAAATACTCGAAAACGACGTTTTTAGAGTCTGAAAAAGCTGCCGTTTGCTTTTTCCCCCATTCCCTTTTTTGTCCATTTTTAAGGTGGGTGAAAATTAGGCTCAGACCGAAGCAAAAATTGGACCCTCCCATTAACAGCACCAGAGCTTCAATGGGTACCACAAGAAGCACTGAATATGTGTGGTAGTTCATTCAAACGGAAAACTAGAAAGCACAATTTAAATAATGAAACCGCTGCTAAAGTAAAAGATAAACCATTTCAATCCTATGTGGTGAACTAGTGCGTATTGGAAATCCTTTTCAGTTCGAGGGTCCCGAGTTCATGAACATTACAACAAAAACTGTATTCAGCTAGCAAATCAAATCGGTTGTTAGCTAAATTGAATCGTTAGGAATAGATTTGTAAGAAACCTTCGAGTCGGAGAAGCTTCTTGATGGATCAGTCAATCTCTGAGCACCTATTTAAAAGAATAAACTGAAACTATGTTCTACCATCAACAAACATATAAAAGTAAAGATGCTGAATCCATAACAGAGTTGAATGCAGATCGTTCCCTTTTTGAACGACGACCTCAACGAGAAATAGACCTACACACAACCTTAGGCAACTATGAAATTTCGGTTGTGACTAGATCCATGTTAGCACAAGAGGGAACAATACGTCAATGCCCAGCTAAAAGTAAACTAATTCATATTTTGAAGTCTTTTGTAGAACCCTCTTCAAAAAAAAACTCCTTACTATCTGTTCAAGCTCACCAAACAAATATTTGGGTTGCAATCGTGGATGGAACTTGAGAATTGCAGGCTCTTAATAAAACCATCGTAGTGTAAACCTCTGAAGATCTTGCTGATGTGTTTACACAAAAGATCCATAGATAATAATGGCAGTATGATGAACATATTGTTTTCGACACTTACATGGACAAATCAATCAAGAATCTTACTAGAGGTAAGAGGCTCCTTGGAGGTGTAGCAAAACAGTACAAAATATGTGATACCACTGGCATTTCAAAGACAAATATGAAAAGCTATTGTCAAACACTCTTTCCAAAGATGAATTAACCACCTACCTTGCACACAAAATGGTAAGTCATGCAAAGAAATTGGATTGTATAAAGAGTAGTCAGGAAGAAGCCGATACAAAAATCTTACTACATGCCCTTACCACCAAAGACAGAGTTGCAGATACACTACTAGTGTTTGCATAAGACCGAACCTCTATCCTATAAATGGGGAGGGGGTCATTACCTACCTCAGTAGATTGTTGGTAAGTGAAAATTGAATTATATGTAGTTTCCTAACCATTTGGATTACAGTGAGCAGTGTCCGTTCAGATAGCCAGACCGAGATTGGAGCCCTAGCTCTCGCGATATATATATATATATATATATATATATATATATATATATATATATATATATATATATATATATATATATATATATATATATATATATATATATATATATATAAATTTCATTAAAGTGCACATTAATAGTAAATATTTTAATTAATATATTAAATATATTAATTTCCTTAAATTAAAAAATATATACATATTTTTAACATCTCCTAGAATAATATGATTAAATACGAAGTGAATAATAATAATAAATAATAGAAAAATAAGTAAAAAATAAATAAAAAATAATTATAAAATGCAATTAATTATAAAATTTTTTATTTTTTTCCTTTTTGTTAATGAATTTTTAATTGTTTTAACTTTATTAATTTTGTATTCTTAACCCTTTTATTATTAGTTATATCCTCTTTAATCTTTAAATTTTAGCATTGTTTACTTTTTAAAACTATCTTGAAGTTTGCATTTACATTTTGGTTTAATTAACAATTTAAAATATTTAATAGTGCAAGTGTCTTTAGGTACACTTACATATGCACATTTTTATTACCTGTTTGCATAATCATAAAACACGTTTAACTGTGTGGATTTAAGTCATATCACTTCCTCCTATGTATGTATGTATGTATGTATGTATGTATGTATGTATGTATGTATGTATGTATGTATGTATGTATGTATGTATGTATGTATGTATGTATGTATGTATGTATGTATACAAAACTATTCAACTAATTAAAGCCATTACACAAACGAATTTCCACGAACACGAAAATTTGTTGCAAAATTATTTGAAGTTAAATGGCCACAAAGTTAGAAAGTACGCCAATAACATCATTCCCATAAAGCAGCCCCTACATTGGTTTCATATATATATATATATATATATATATATATATATATTATATATATATATATATATATATATATATATATATATATATATATAACTCTTTCTTTCTGCTATATATATATATATACTATATACATATATGCTCGTTAACGTTTCATTACTGGCGACTACACATGAACTTTTACTACTCAGGCTCTCTCTTTCTTTCTTTCTGTCTCTCTCTATATATATATATATATATATATATATATATATATATATATATATATATATATATACTACTCTTTATGATATATATATATTGCTTATTTAGTTAATGTTTATATTTTAAATAATCTTTTATATTTATTATGTAATATTTTCTTTCATATATGACCAATTTTCGCTAAAAATAGCTGAGAATTTTAGCTGCTAAATTTTGTAGAAATTACAGCAATTATGAAATTTGTTTCTATAATGATAACTCGAGGCTAAAGGCCCAGGCAGCCTGAGTGTGAGGGTCGCCTCACGGTATATATATATACTCCCATATATATATAGCATATAAATAATATAACTGCTATATATATATATATATATATATATATATATATACTCTCTTTATACTACTATATATATATATATATATATATATATATATATATATATATATATATATATATATAAGATAATAAAGATCTGTAATAATATTTATTTTTTCACCAATAATATTTGGGACAATCTTTTGTTTTTGATGCATTCTAATCTTACTGACTGTGGATTTATTTGACATAGTAAAGGAACATTTCTGATTGTATGCTGTACCATCCTTTGTCAAAACATCTGCTGGCTGTCTCGTAGATGTTGGATGACAAAGTGTTTCTCATCCTACTCTACTAAATTATACACAGGGGTCTCTATAGCGGGGGATTAACCCAAATCGTCGACAGGGAAGAATAGTCTACACGCCATTTATAATATTTCAGAAGGTGCCCAAAGCGTCGACACATATTTTTCTTACAAGAAAATGGTCGACAACATTTTCTCATGAGGTTTCCAAATCGTCAACACATCATTTGACAAATATAAGCCTGATTTTAAGTTTGATGCACCCAGGTTAGGTTAGGTTAGGTTAGGTTAGGTTAGGTTAGGTTAGGTTCGTTAGAAAAACTCTAAATAATAAAAAAAAATCGTTTGGTTTCCAACTCGTCGACACTTTTTTTTTTTAACAAAATGTTCAAACGGTCGACACATTCAAACTCTTATGGAAAATGGTCGACAGTTTTTTGTAAAAATGTCAAATGTTTGACCTGTCGTCGATTTGGGACTAGCTTTCGATAACGTTCAGAATATTTGAATGTGCTCCCAAGGGAAGGTATCTAATTTAATGTTAGTTCTTAATCTAAGTCTGAACTATTATGTCCGTCTGAATGGGATCGTTATCATCTCGAAAAATGGCTTTCTTGTTGGTAAATAATACTCAGTCCCAACCATTCGTTGAACCTTATATATATTGCTCCGGGTATCTCAGTGGTAGAGCAATCGCACATCAGAGCGAGAGACAAAGTTTCGATACTGGTCAGGTGGAAGAATGTAAGTTATTCTCTCCTTAGGCATAAATATGTCTTACTCTGATGTAAAATTAGTACACCCCCTCCTTGAATAGGGCTCTACCAGCGAGCTGCGGTGTTATATATATATATATATATATATATATATATATATATATAAACAAAAAAAATAAATGTATAGATATATATATAATATATATATATATATATATATATATAAAAAGAATAATAACAACCTTTATAATATATATAAATCACTATATTTATATATATATGTAACTCGGTCCACTCATAAAAAACATATAAAGATTTACATATATAATAATATATATATATATATATACTCATATCATATACCAGCAGCTAGCGGTGTTACTATATATATATATATATAAACAAATAAACTAGATTATCTAAAAACTTGTCAGGCACTGACTCGATAAGTGTAATGCTGAAACCATCAGAAATCCAAAATGTAACAATATAATCATCACACTCTCTTATATGCCCTAGACAGTTACAACTAGAAAATCTGTATTGTAAGCCGATTTCAATATTTTTCTCAATAATAAAACTTATTTTGAAAATCATATAAATGATGACTAACTTGACTATGTTATTCATACTTATAAGTTCAGCTTTTATTTTTTGTACATCCTATTTAGATATTCGCCGTTGATATTTTTGATAAAGCATTGGGATTCGAAACTCATTTATGAATACTGGTTTTATGAGTTTCTGTGGATAAATTTCATATATAGGATTCTCAAGATGGACACCGGGTTTTGCTTCCTCTTTACTATACTAATTATGTAGTGTTTGGAGACGATCCTTCTTCATCAGTTTTTGTTTTTATGTCACTCTTCTTCTTTACCTGAAGAAGTTTTGCACTGTTGGATTTGAAGCAACATATAATCGGGACGTTCTGGCTGTAAATTCTTTTCTATAAAGGTACCAACTATTAGTTTTCTTTGAAAGTATTTTAAGTAATTAATTCAAAGAGTAAATAGCAGGATAGAAAGAAATCAAGAAAAACATTCGCAGTTTTTAAACTTTCAGTGCAACCAAAACGAATAATGTCAACCTATGTTATTATAGAGATGACGTCATTAAATTATATATTCTTAACAATATATAAAAGGTTTTAAGGACAGTAAAGGAGCAACATATTTTTCAAAATTATACACTTTTAAAGCATCCTCATTTCTCAAGTGTGGATAAAAAATACGTCACTGATATATATATATATATATATATATATATATATATATATATATATATATATATATATATATATATATATATATATATATATATATATATATATATATATATATATCTCATATATATATTTATGTGTGTGTAGGTGTGTGTGTGTGTGTGTAGAAGTCTACATGTTTGCGTCTGCACAAAAATAAAGAAAAAATTAAATAAGCCTTAATACAATGGAGCATTTTACCCTTTGCTAATGGACATAAATCTGCAGTCGTGACTTTAAGAGCTTTTTCCTAAACCAATATAAGCTTAAATAGGTCAGAATACTTAATGACTTCATAAATATTACATGAGCAAACAGACCTCCTTCCAGCGAATAATTAGAGAAATCTTTTACAGTAATCAACAACATGACAAATTGAACGTCATTGAGCTCTCGGTAGAGTGGTATATATTAAGCATTATATAAACACACACACACACACCAACACACCTATACATCTACACGCGCACACGCACACACACACACACACACACACACACACTCGCATATATATATATATATATATATATATATATATATATATATATATATATATATACCTAACTATACTATAAATAAATAAGCTCACTATATATATATATATATATATATATATATATATATGTTACCCTCCATTCGGCAAATGGGATGCTCTATTGTATTTAACATCCCTCTGCACTCTGGTACTCAGTGGTTCGTCACTTACGCGCTTCATTCTCATACCTAGCACAGGAATGTCTGTTGGTATGTGCAGTAGGCACTTATTTTTCACTCACCAAACTTACTATTAATAAATCACACTCCTTTCAAATATTTAAATAGTGATACGAGCAAACGAAGCTTTGGAATAGCCAATAAAAGATCTTTATCCATCCCACCCTACACCATGAAAAAAGATTTGGTGGCTTATTATGATGGGGTTGGTGTCGCCAAGACTCATCCGGATTTTGCCCTGGTAGAGAATCATCTTTCTTTAGTAATTCCTGTAATATTCACTGTTTATATTCTAATTCTAATTTTTCTTTGTTGAACATCATCTTTCCTATTCAAGTTCTCATCTTTTGACCTGAGTAGAATTTAAGGTATCTGATCAGTTGCAAAACTTACATAGTTTCCTTCCTCTGTATCTGTTATTCTTCTTCAACTAAATTTTTCTCTTCTCAATATCAGGATTTGATGTCAACTGCTCTCTCGACATTCAGGCTAGAAAAAATGTTAGAGGTGGAAAGCTCTCGATTGCTCGTTAATTTTGCTAATTTTAATATTCCCAGAATCAAGGAATCTTTTACATGGACCTACGGACGCCTTCACTAAGTGGAAGCGCAATGGCCTCCTTGGTTTCCTCTGCTGATAAACATTTCTGGCATCTTATCAAAACTATATCATATAGTCTCTATAAATCTACATTTACTCTTCTAATTCACACTGGTGGATCTGAAATTAATACTGCTACTGAAAAAGCAAATATCTTCGTCCTTCTTTTCTCAGCTTTTTCTGCCTTGAACGACTTTTGCATTCCAATTGCTTCTCCATGTGCTTATTGTACGCTGATGATTTGGTTTTGTGTTGTGAATATGAAGAAAGTTTGAGAGGATTGGCAGAGGAGTTTGAAATAAATACATATAAGAGTAAGGTCCTGTTAGATGGTGAGCAACTGGAGCAAGTATCTGAGTTTAAATATTTATCCCATATGTTGGATGAGAAAGGAATGGATGATGTATAGTGTAGTAGGAAAGTTGTGTGTTTTAGGAAGGTAGATGATGAAATAAAATATTTTGTGAATGCAAAGGGACTAAATCTTTTGTGCGCTAGAGTTCTGTATGATCTGCATTTTGTTACCAGTGTTACCAGAG
>JABUQX010129619.1:17500-20000 GCA_015478945.1 Trachelipus rathkii
TATTATTATTATTATTATTATTATATTATTATTATTATTATTATTATTATTATTTATTATTATTATTATTATTATTATTATTATTATTATATTATTATTATCAATTATTATATCTATTATTATTATTATTATTATTATTAATTCTTATGATAGTATTGATTATTATTATTTATATTATTATTATTATTATTATTTTATTCCTTGTCAAAGCTATACAGATTATTATTAATGTTTATTATTTTTATGTTTATTATTTTTAATGTTTGAATATTATTATAATGTTACTAATGATGTACATTATAATAATAAGTGTAATAATAATAATAATAAATAATAATAATAATAATAATAAATAATAATAATAATAATAATAATATATAATATAATAATATAATATAATAATAATAATAATATAATAATAATAATAATAATAATAGAATAATAATAATAAATAATTAATAATAAATAATTAATAAAGAATAATAATAATAATAATAATAATAATAATATAATAATAATAATAATAATAATAATAATAATAATAATAATACTAATAATAATAATAATAATAATAATAATAATAATAATAATAATAATAATAATAATAATAATAATAATAATAATAATAATAATAATAATAATAATCATAATAATAATAAATAATATAATAATAATAATAATAATAATATAATAATATATAATAAAGAGAGAGAGAGAGAGAACCAGATTTATGATAATGGTCATATAATAATAATAATATAAAATAATAATTACTATTATTGTTAATAATAATAATAATAATATAACAAGCAATTTATAATAATAATAATAATAATAATAATAATAATAATAATAATAACTAATAATAATATAATATAATAATAAATAATAATATAATAATAATAATAATAATAATAATAATAATAATAATAATAATAATAATAATAATAATAATAATAATAATAATAATAATAATAATAATAATAAAATAATAATAATAATTACTATTATTGTTAATAATAATAATAATAATAATAATAATAATAATTACTATTATTGTTAATAATAATAATAATAATAATAATAATAATAATAATAATAATAATAATAATAATAATAATAATAATAATAATAATAATAATAATAATAATAATAATAATAATAATAATAATAATAATAATAATAATAATAATAATAATAATAATAATATTTTGTTATATAAATCCACTAATGTAAGAAAGTAATATAAAAGCAAAAAAGAAAAATTTCAACACAATAAGTCACTTCACAAATTTTTCTAAAAAGCACCCAAAAAAAGACAATAACAGAAAGTATCCCATATCAACTTCGCCAGTAGGAAAAATCATAACCACTCCTCAGAAAGAGTGTCCTAAGTTGAAAACTCTAACTTAGGTTTGGGGGGGGGGGGGTTGCAGCCATCCTGGAGGTTCAAAAGGTTAGAGTTGCAGACTTCTCCTCCCAGAGTGGCTTATTCGGATTTTCTTTCCTTTAAAAGTTAAAAAGAAAACACTTCCCATTAAGATCGTTCCTTCAGGACTTAGACCATTGTTGAAGACTAATGTAATCGTTGCAATATTTCCCTTCCGAACTTGAGGCATCTTCACCCAACAAAGAAACTTATTTGTGGAAATAGCTAATAGAATTAAGTACACTTAAGTACACTTACAAAATATTAAGTACACTTAAGCTACCAACGTGACGTCATAGTCGAAAACACTAAATAAAGCTAAGTATTCCGAAAGGTAGCTAAATAAACTTAAAAAAGGCTAAAAAAGCCAAGATTACCAGATTTGAGGCATAAAACAGGCTAAATCTACTATTCGCCAGTACGATCTTTGTGATTCTACTACTAAACGAGTTCCCGTTTACTCCATTACAGAAAACGTAAATTCATTAGTACAGAAGTAAGCACTGGTGCCCACCACTATATAATATATATATATAGTATATATATATATATATAATATATATATATAGTATATATATATTCTATATATATATTATATATATATATATATATATATATATAAGTATATATATATATTATATATATTACTAAGGCGAAACCTGTACACAAGCCTGTTAAACGAGCTCAGCCTGAGTTGACATTAAAGAACATACCTTTTTTTCGCACAATTTTTGTGCACTTTTTTAATTTTTATCATCTGCGAAAATTTGTCAAATAGATGAAAAATTTTCGCATACTGGTTATTGAACAATTATGGAAGATCTGAACGAAAATGTGAAGCACACATACTATTTATAACGCTTTTAACACAGTTAAAATAGCACTAATCCGTACCAAAGCAATTGGCGATTATCATATTTGTGAATTTATAGTATAAACAGTTGTTTATGAAGATACGTATGTTTATCAAGGGATACCACGCTACAATACTAATACATAATAAATAAGTTTTATAACCAAAAAAATATTTATAAAAAAATAAAATTATACATATATTAATACCTTAAAAAC
>JABUQX010129620.1:7500-10000 GCA_015478945.1 Trachelipus rathkii
TCGTTTCAAATTTTGAATTTTTCTTTCTTTTTATTTTCTATTTTATTTATTTTTTTTGAAATTTTCAGAAAGTTAAATCTATTTCTCTATTTCTGTTTTCAATTTTTATTTAATTTTTACTTTAAAAATTTTCGTTTTAATTTTACTTGTATTTATTTAAATTCTTTTAATTATTTTTGTTTCATTTTCTTTCTTTCTTTATTCTTTTTGATGAAATAAACATGAATGTCGAATGTCGAATGTCACAGGCAATTTATTTATCTTGGAAATGAATTTGACTTTTTTCCTGGAATTTTCTTTAGTAATTTTATTTCAGTAGTTGAGTAAATGTTATAGGAACAACATATGGAACTTTACATATATATATATATATATATATATATATATATATATATATATATATATATATATATAAAAAAAACTAAAAATATATATATATATATATATATATATATATATATATATATATATATATATATATATATATATATATATATATTATCGTCTTCCTCATATCCTCAGATTGGGGCTGAGGTGCGCAGCATACATCGGAACTGAAAAGTAGTAGAAGAACATGAGGCAATTTATTTCGGCACACTCAGCTAAATCCACCCTAGAGGTTTCACTCGACTGCGACAGGACCTGGTATCTTGTCAACGTGGGGCTCATCCCTGGCAAAGCTCACAACCATACCCCTCACCAAACCTCGCTATTTACTCTTGCTATGCAGCTTTCTTCTCCTTCCACCAAACTCACATTCCTCTCTTTCAGGCATTCCTTCACTGACTCAATCCACTTTTTCTTTGGTTTCCCAGCCGGTTGATTCCCAGTACGCTCACCACTATACATCCACTAAACTAACCTACTATCATCCATCCTTTTCATATGATCAACACATCTCAATGTACTCTCATATATATATATATATATATATATATATATATATATATATATATATATACTACATATATATATATATATATATATATATATATATATATATATATATATATATATACATATATATATATATATATATTTATATATATATATATATATATATATATATATATATATATATATATATATATATATATATATATATATATATATATATATATATATATATATATATATATCTATAATCTATAATCTATAACAACTCCCAGGAAGGGCTTTCGCCCTGTCAGTTGGTCCAGCATCTTCTTCTTCTGGCCGAAACTCTTAACCCTAGAGCACTCTAGAAAAATCATTTCGGTAATGGTTTCCGACGCCTGTCCTCGAGTTAAACACTCTCAGGTAGGGTTTTCGCCCTTTCAGTAGAACTAGCATCTTCTTCCATTAGGCCTCAAAACTGGTTCTCCCAGAGCTCTCCAGAGGATCTTGCTTCTAGGCGCAAAAGATTCCAACGCTGGACCAAGAGTGATTCAAGCAAAAGGAAAGGACCGGGTTGCTAGCCCTGTCGCCCTATAACCATGCGAAGAAAATCTTCATATGTCCTGACCGCTACGAAACAACCAATCTTCTTTGAGCGCAAATCATTTAAACTTAGCACTGACTTCTCAATAATTCCATTCTATATCCAAATCATATTTAATTTTCATTTTTACCAAATTATTTTTGTTAAAACTCCTTCATCTATTAAATATTGACGGAAAGACATAAATATAAAAATTTTGTTGCTCCTCTTCTTGAAATGTTTATAAAATTTTTAATCTTGTTTTAATTATTTTATAATTTTGATTTTAATTTCGAAATGTTCAACTAAATTTAAGGTTTATTAATATATATATATTTAAGGTTTATTAATATATATATATTTGTCATTTTGAGGTCTAAATAAAGCTCTAAATAAAGAACCTTAAGTTTAGACAATTTACAAGATAACTTTGAAAATATCTCGAGTTTATATAAAATCGTCAAGTTTTTTTCTTTTTTTCTTTAAAATGTTCCTCTCCTGGAAAAAACCGTCATTGTCAGTGTATGCAGGCTTTTATTCCAAATGCTGACATCACAGAAAGAAAACAGATCAGCACACAACACAACAACGTATCACATATTCAAAACAATTTTCTCTGCTCAACAGTTATTTATTCATATAATGTTTAATCATGTTTAGATTTGAAACCATTACACATGAATTTTTGGACATTCTTTTCTGTTTAAAATTTGAAGAAAACCTTGCTCGATGTACAATAGATTCTGAGACTATATGACCCTCCTCTCAGCAAAATTGTGTAACTCAAAACATATACAGTGGCGTATCCAGAATTTTCGGGGGGCCAGACAAAATTCGTTTCTTATATATATATATATATATATATATATATATATATATATATATATATATATATATATATATATATATATATATATATATATATATATATATATATATATATATATATATATATATATATATATATATATATATATATATATATATATATATATATATATATATATATATATATATATATATATATATATTATATAAATA
>JABUQX010129620.1:17500-37500 GCA_015478945.1 Trachelipus rathkii
GATTATACTCAATTAAATAAGTTACTAGGAATAGATATCTCAAGTAAATAGATTTATCAAAATTGATATTTTTAAAAAAAAATTATTTACTAATAAACACTTATATATAATTATAGTTATCTAAATTTAATTTTAATATGTCATGTTAGTATTTCATAAGTAAAGAGTATGTATCTATTATTATTAACTATTAAACAGAATATTACGTAACTTTGTACTCCCACTGTGGTTATATTATTCATGTAAGATAGATACAACCTAGAAAAATATTAAAAAACTTAATCACGGTTAATCCAAACGAAGTTTTTAACTTATTAAGGGAAAATATATATATATATAAAAATACGCAAATGTGATCTAATTATTTAATATTATTAAGAATCTGATGAAATAAACTTGATATATCCGTATTATTTATTAGGTTGTTGTATTTTTTACTTACTATCTAAAAGTATTAATAGAAGTATATTTATATATATTATTTAGTATTATACTTACGTATTGTTATAGTGAAATTCAATAAATTATTGGAACAATGTTCGAAAGGTTATGACTTCTAAATGTGGTATGCTTAGAGGTACCTGCAAGAGGAAAGGAAAGAGAGAGAGGAGTTAAGAGATCCTGAGGACTGCAATGTCTGTGCAGGTGGTCGCCTGCACCTAAAAACGTTGTAAATTATAATTACAAGGTTTTTATATTATAATAATTTAAATATAACTATATTAATTTGAAAAAAATATGGAGATAATATCTTATAAAAAAAACTTTTTCCTCTATAATAAATAGATGAAAACAAATCAGAGCTATTAAATTTTGAGCTTTTCAACTGATTACCGTGCTAAACTACAAACTATTGCTGATTTAAATAAAGCATGTAATTTAATATAAAGTATCTATTATAGTATAACTTATAGAATAATATAGATGCGAATAATATAATAGGTCCGTACATCGTTTGCTAAATTCTGCGTGTCGGAGAGGTAATGTAAGTAACTAGTAATAATATTATATATATTTCTACCAAGAAGTATATGTGAAATTTACTATCTATATAACTCAGGAATGCGCGGGCGTTTACGGGGTGAGACAAGCACAAGGAGGCCTGAGGACCTCTTTCTTTAAATAATAAAAGCACGAACTAAATGTTAAATAAAATATATCTAATACAAATTAATATTTATATATTCATATTTAAAAGTATATGGGGTTTGAGAGAGAATGATTATCAATCCAATTAATGTTTCAGAACTTTATCGATGGACGTCTCTACATTTTTACATTAATAATCCATTTTGTTGATTATTCTTCTCGAACAAACTCTAGTATAATATATTCTCTCATGTACAAACAATCTGTACTCTAATGATGGGATGGATTATTCGATTTAGTAGCGCAATACATAGAAGAACATAAAATGTATTACAATGTATTAAAATCTCTAGACATGTGCTTGTCATTTTGGTCCTAGGTACAAAGATCTTTATTACTTGGTATTTTGAGTCGTAGTTTCTTGATGGAGTTAATGTCCTAACAAAGCTCTATCATTCGACTACAGATAAAAGTACTGTAAACATATACGATAAATCGCTCTTAACTTGATCTATAGAAATATTGAGATATACGGCCGAAGCCTACAGTAAAATAAATTGCATATTTGGAAACAGCAATTATATTTATTAGATAAAATATAGATAACTAAAAGTAACAAATATTTTTCGTTTAAAAAATAACAATAGATATAATCTTTGGATGAGTTTAATCCAATGAGAGGTAAAATTAAATTTAAAAGCATCCTAATAAATCTTTTACTAGTAAGTTATATATATGATATCAAAGAATTAACAACTGTTATATTATTAGAAAATCTGATGAATTTATTTTTATTATTTATATTTACTCAAAATATTAATATGTTAAATTTATTATCAGATATATATTAATTAAATATAAAAGATATAGGAATGATAACTACAAACTGAGTAGTAATAAATTTCACTACCCTGATTGACTACTATTGGTAAAAAACTTAAAAATTGATTTATAATAACTTTTTTTTTTTTCTATTAATAATAAATATTCACGGACACAAGTGAAAGTCTCTCAAAAATTAATGGAGGGTAATCACAATCTTATCGGAAGACGAGTAGAGTAGTATGAGAGATGATGATAGAGGCAAGTGGAATGAAGAGAGACGGAAGGAGAGAGAGAGAGCAAGAGAAAACGAGAGAGAGAGAGAGGAGAGAGAGAGAGAGAGAGAGCGAGAGAGAGAGAGAGACGAGAGAGAGTATACTAAAATTACTATATTGAGACCACGAGGGATTTGACAAGGTTGGAAATAGGACTCTATATGGTATAAGAAAAGTCTGGAATGATCGGGATACCATCGAATTGCTCGGAGGGCAGCAAAGAGTTCTAGGATATCAAGACGCTGCAGTAAAGAAATTCTATAATTTTGTTAATTTATGTATAGAGGCTCGGTATTTAGTGTATAGATCACCCCTGCTCAAATCTAGCTGCTAAAGCGTATAACTTCGCATTATACAAATTTCGGTCAAACGGTAATTAGATTGAAATTCTAAAACGTGAAACTAATATATGGTATTAGTAAAAAGTTTGTATTTAGTCAATATACATATAACGAATGCTTACGTGGTTTGTGATATGTCTGAATTATGTGATAATACTTATGATATATTAATCTGGTTGACATACGGTTTTGTTGTGATCTTAACGCAATTCTAATCATTGGTTTAAAGTACGTGTAGTAGTAGTTTTGTACCTTTCTTGAGACAAGGAGTAAAATCTCGCGCTGCGAATTTCCGCTATCTTGTACGTATGAATAATGTGTATGACTAATAAATAAGAATTGTATAATAGAATTCATTCCTACCTGGAGCATTTTAAAAATAATATTGTTAAACAATTAGAAGATTTATATAATGTAAAACTCATATGGACTAAATTTATTGAAATTTATATTATTGCATTATATCAACTTGCAACGTCCTATAATTTCTAATACAAACTATATAACATATAAACTCTTGTTTATTAGACTTTTTCAGTGATAATAGACGTATATGAAGAATTTGTAATTGATATTTATTATCTATATAAAATTATATTTACCGTATTATATAATATTCATTTTTTTTATAATTAAATCCTTCAATTCCAAGCGTTGACTCTAAAATACAAGCATCATTAGATGAGGGAAACTAACTTTTCTAATCGACTGTTATAATAATTAATATATATAATCAAAAGATGTCATGAATATGTATAATTATACGATAAGTCATTATTATTATATAATATCCACATCTCTCAACCACAATATTTTTTACGATGTGATGGATTATGATATATATTTTATCTATCATAGTCATTATCTTATTTCAATAATACCGCTTATAAATTATGTAGCAGGTTATTATTACACCTAAGTAATATATACATATTAGTAAAGTAGTTATGATAAATAACATTATCAATAATAATAAACTAGCTACTGTTTATATTAATTATTATGGGTTTACTAAGCATTATTATAATAGTTTTCATATTATATTCTTATGATATTTTTAAAATTGTTATTTATCTATTTTATTAATTTTTCATTTGAATTATGTAATGTATTCTTTCAGAATTAATTATTTTGAAGTGCATCCCCATGTTTTCGGTTCACGAGCCGCCACTGATATAGTATTATTAATATATATAATGATTTATTATTATCATTTATTTCTTTATGTATTAATATCATATGTATAAATATATATATATACTAATTATTGTAATTAACTTAAATTAAAAACAACTTTCCGTATTCTTTTAATTATTTATTTACTACACTTTGGTTTTATTCCTTCTTTCTTATAAATTGAAATGTAAAATTTAAATCAAAATCATTTATTTAATTATTTATTAATTATTATATAATTTATATATATTGTTTATTATTATTATTAATAATTATTATTCAGTTTCTGTTAGTCAAAATCTTCCTTAATTATTTACAAATATATTTCGTCTTTTTATTATTTAATTTATTTATATATTTATATTTAGTAAGTGTAGTAGTAGTTAAAGTAGTTAGTTTCCCACAATTGTTATGGAATAAAAGCTGAGAACGGTAGTATAAATTTAAGAAAGTTAAGTATCAATCAGTTTAAATAACTATTTGCTAGTGTTATCAACTTTATTTAGGTAGTTATATGAGTATATATAATATTCCATATGTTATGATTATGAGTTTATGAAGTAATAAACGAAAGAAATTAGTATTTCGTTGTTTTCGTTTATACACATTACTATGATAATGTCAAATTACATCATGGTATGTATTATATAGATATGTAATTTAGATATTAGTAGGTAGGAGTAAGGTATTATATGTTTATATTAGATGATGTCAATATTATAGTTATATTTATCACGTAATATTACTCAGTGTTCTATTTGTTAATGTTGGCAGTTTAATCGTGTGTAAGTAAAGTAATATTGGTCGTAGGATATTTGTATATATATATGATTTTATGCAGTAAGTTAATACGCCAAGGAAATGCTACTTTCTAGGCAAAAAATATGGGAACACGTGTTATTCAAATTAATATTGTTTGTCACTTTACTTAGCGGCGAATCCGTCGTCTATTGAATATATGTGAGGTCAAAACTTTTTATGATAGTGAATCCTGGAAGGCTAAAAGCTTCTCTTCCTATTTTATTTTTCTTGTTTTTAGTCATCGAAGATCGTTTGATTTTCATTTCTCACACAGTGCGAATTAAAATTCTAATAAGATATCCCGCTCCTCGGTCTATTACACAACTCCTCGTCCACTCAAATATTTTGTCAACACTCTAGAGACTAGACATATATATTTCATTTTTATTATTCTTCTTCTTTGCTATTCTGATAAAGTCTATTTAAAAGAGACGAAAGCTCATATGAACGGTTTTTTTCCCAACCCTACGCATGGGACATATTGATATATCATATTTCATAATAGGAAATATATTGGTCAATTGCATAATTGTACTTGAAAAAAGAGTGTAACCTGAAATCCGGCCGATATTAAAATCACTAATTGTTCTTTACGCACGTATAATGATCGAAACACTACAGAATTATCACATAGAACTTGAAATAAATATCATATAAAGATTTACGTGAAGTGATAATAAGATATATTTAACATAAACTCATAAAGCCCATTTTTAACCAATAATGTCATTAACTATGAACTATTTTCCTTTGATAATTTCAATTAACTAGTACACCTACAGTATATACTCGATATATATAAAGTTAAAGTATTAGTATGATGTTGCTTAGTTGATCAATAGGGAGAAGTAAGCATGGTACTCAATTAAATAATTCAAATTTTTATAAATCAGTAAGTTAATGATAAAAATGTTTAATAGCCACTACCTATATATATTCATAATATAATATATTAGAACAATATAATTATCACGACTTAGTTCATTAGAAGTGGGTCACTTAATGATACTGGATTTAAGGTAAAGTGATAGTAAACACATCACACCTATATACCATTTTTGTAATTAGCTTTACATTTTTATCTTGTATTCGAGACACTTACGAGAATATGTTACAGGAGCTTTTAAGTTTATCCGCTTGTTCTGATCCTCTATGAAACGTCGAGTGTAAATCCGTTACCTAATATATATCGATCCCTCTGAGTCATTTAAAGGAACATTTCCTGTTATAAGATTTAAACAGACTTCACATAACTTTCAGCCTTACATCACTTATAACATAATTTTTTACTAAAAAGTGGAGAAAAATAAACTATATTATCACTCGATGATTAATATTTTTCTTAAAAGGATACATATTTTTTAATTTTATCATAAAAAGGTAAATAATTTGCCACTTAGAGTACGTCATTATTCAGGTTGTGTATTAAAGGTTCATTTTGTAATAGCTAGTATTAAAAAATATATATTTTTTCACGCTGAACACAGACCATTTTATATTGTTTTTAGATGATAATGCTAACACATAGGGTTAAACATATTAACCGTGAGTGTATAGATCAGTAATCATATATTTGATTTATACACCATGTTTAGAGTAGATGCTATTTTTCATAAAGTATACAGTACTGGTACCGTTTATATATGAGTTTAGAGTAATATCATTATTATTATGTGTAGTTATTAGTATCATTATGTGGTATTGTATACATTAATCTATCTTATACATTGTTAGCCTACGTAAAATAATAATTAAATTAACTGTATAGTGTATTTTAAAGACTAGCATCTTCTCATATATACTTATTCTGTAATTAGGATAGATTACATATAATACACTCACCTGATATATAAATAGGTAAGTAAGTTAATAATCAGTGTACTAATATTACAGTTTCATCAACTATACATGATACTATCTATTATACAATATAGTTTATAGCATAACAATATGATTAAAAAGATTATTTATATTTATATTTTTTATGTGACGCTGTCAGGGCATTAAATTGACAATTGTATTGATGATTTTTTTTAATCATTTTCAGAGAATCCCTTGCATAGAATAATCTGATGAATCGACTTCATGCTAATTATAATAAGATCACTTGAATAACTCTTTACGATGAAGAGTAATCATCAACTGATATAAATTACTTTACTAAGCATAACTGAATATCTGTAATAGGATTAGCTGAGAAAATAGGACTACTTATTTTAGAGAGTTCCTTTATAAATAATATAGTTGTTAAATCGCAAGTTCGCATAATTGATAGGACTTTAAGTATTTTTATATTTATTATATAATAGATTATAGACTTCGACACAGGCATGTCGAACAGATAACGCGCAGAGATCAGAAGCAAAGCCTAAAAGGAAATTGTCGAGTTTGTAAGACAGTAGAGGTTTCTTACAAATACAGCCAAACAACTCCGATAAACACTCGGCATCTCGATGACCTACTTGAATAGGATTGTAGGGCACATTCATGCATCTATCATACTCGCTGTCTCACTATCATTCACTATCTCTATCTTATATATATCTATACTCTCTTATATCTATATCTCTCTCTCTATATCTCTATACCTCTCATCTCTTCTCTCTCTCTCTCTTTCCTCCTCTCATCTTTCATCTATCTCCGCTGTCTTAATTCTACTCTCCTCTCTAGTCTCTCTCTATCATATGTCTATCTATCTATATCTCTCTATCTCTATCTTCTTTATCCAGCTATTACTCATCTCTTACTCTCTCTCCTTATCTCTCTCACAATATATTTCAAACGCTCACAATCACGTTCACTCTCGTTCACTGTTCATAACATGTACATACATTCAAAATATAAAATAAAAGAATAGCTCTAATAAAATAACTCATTCTGTCTCTTTCCAAGCTTAGGGTCAAAAAAATTAATATTCTTATCGTTTTTGACGTTCTTCCAAAAGAAATATGTACGCACTCTCTTCTCTTCTCTTATCTATTACATCTCATAAATTCGTCCGCTCACGTGCTCGACTCTCTTAGAAAAAGGGTATCTATGTGCGGATGCAATACATCCAATGCTGATACTGTACATGATTAAACAGCACATCAAGTCATGTTTAACAGTAAGGGCGGCAATTGTTATTATTAACGACATGTTTACTAACCTTGCAACCGAGCACCTCTGAATTTCAGCAACCTGTCACAGTACGCATCCCGACTTTCGACTCCTTTCTTATCTTCATCTTCTTCTTCTTTCTTCTCTTCTTTCTTTCTCTCTTCTTTTCTTCTCTTTCCTTTTTCTGCTCTTCTTTCCTTCTTTCTTCTTCTTCTAAGCATTCTCTCCATACATTTCTTTTATTTCAGTTGGGATCCAGTAACATCCGGATTGGGGCCCCAGACCCCTTCAAGAGCTTGAACACTCTCATATTCAAGTTCTACCGGTATTCATAAACATTTAAGGAGACCATTAATTCGCTTATTCAGCGAATGTTTATTCAACTCGGACCTGCCCGGCTCTTGCCGCCGTGCGGCTATGGCTCATTTGCTCGATCATATTAAACTTCTTCTTATTCCTCCCCCTTCATTCTTCTATCACTTCTTCTTCTCTTTTCCTTCTTCTTTTCATTTTCCTCTTTCTTCTCTTTTTCTCCTCTCTCTCCTTTCCTTGACTTCTTCTTCCTTTTCTTCTCTTCTCCTCTTCTTATCTTCTTCTTCTTCTTCTTCTCTCTTCTTCTTCTTCTTCTTCTTCTTCTTCTTCTTCTCCTAAGTCATTCTACTCCAGTGCATTTCTTCCGGGTGACACCGCTTCAAAACACCCTTCGCATGACAACCTTGAAAGCATCATATTCACACTTCTACCGGCATCATAAACATACTCACATTATGATATCACGTATTGTATCTTATTAACGCAATTTTTACTAAATCGGCACCGCTGCCGGCTCACTGCACCGGCTCACGGCTCGCGTGCCTCCGGCTCGGCTCCGGCTTCGCTTTCGGTGCTTCGGCTCACGGCTCGGCTCCGGCTACCAGCTCAGGCTTTTGACTTCTTCCTCTCTATCCTCTTCTATTTCCTAATTATTTCCAACCTATCTTCTACTACTTTAACCCCAAGTTTCATTCAAATTCCTTCTAACACAACGACCTTTTCTCCTATTTGGGACGGGTGCCAGTCCCCGGTGAGTTGGCAGCACGCTCGCGAAACCAAGACCTTATTTCTCAGGCGCAACGACGGGCGCTTTCTCAGCGGGGCGGCTCGGGGCATGAAGGGGAGATAACCATTGCTTCAACTATTTACCCTATATTTCTATTTGCTTATTATTTTTTATCTTACTTTATTTATTTTATCTATTTATTTATCATTTTATTTATCACAATTTATGAGTTTTTTAAAAAAAAAAAACCCACATTTGATACTCCTCATCACTTCTTTACATCAGGAAGCACACCTCACCACCGTAAACCTTTAAGGTACAGGAAGAGAATGACGATACTGACGGAGGTCCTGACGAAGGATACTTCGTCAGCAGCAGCTGCTGCAGCGGTAGAGACGATGGAAAATACTACTTAAATGTAATAAATCACCGCTATCTCTTTCTCAGCTGTCAAGCTTCGTCAGCATAAATTCATAAAATCATACTTCATTTTGCAGATTAACCGCTACCCCCCCTTCCGCCTCCATTAGCTACTGAACTAGTTTCTCTATCACTAAAACACTAACTGATATAGTATATATATATATATATATTTATATATATATATATAATATATATATATAGTCTATATATATATATATATATAATATATATTATATATATATATATAATATATATAATATATATAAATATATATATTTAACCTAACTTTTATAGATCCGTTCCCAGATTCCTCAGTACTCTCGCTACAGTGCCCTTCTCCAAGTTTTCCTCCAGTGCCTCCATAGCTCCTCCACACAGTGGCGTGTGGTTTTCCGTTTGCCACATTCTTCGTAACTCCGAGAAAACCCACGACCCAATGAACACAACACATAACGAAACATTTTCAAAACTTATACTGCAACAACTTCTTCTTTCTTTTAATTCTAAAATAAAGTTTATTTTTATTTTATTTATATTTATTGTTATTTTATTTATTTATTTATTATTTCTATTTGTAGCAAATAACTTATAAGTAACTAAGTAATAAATACAAATTAAGTGGAATTGTATTATGGCAATGAAAAAATTAAACGCACAAGTCTACTGCTATTTCTAAAATAAATAATCAATAATAATAATAATATATATAATATAATAATAATAATAATAATAATAATAATAAATAATAATAATATATAATAATAATAATAATAATAATAATTAAGTATAATAATAATAGATAATAAATAATAATAATAATAATATAATAATAATAATAAATTAATAATAATATAATCAATAATAATATATATACTAATAATCAATAATAATAATAATAATAATATAATAATAATAATGTTATATATCATTCATGCCAGATCTAACATTTTTAGCGACATATTATTCGTTCAGCATAGAGAGTTAGGGACATCGTATATCCTTCAAACTTGGTACCCCTATTCTAAAGATGTCACTTTGTCGTAGACGAGGTTCGACTCGACCACCTCATAAGGGTGTGATGGACCCTCAAAGTTGGTTTTGACTGGCTGTAAAAATAAACTGAAAAAAAGTATGTTAATGTAATTAAATATATATATAATATATAAACATCCGCCGTGTATATCTCCACTAGTGGGTGTTAGGGTCCATACCTGCTCAAATCTTAGTTGAACTGGAAAAAAAAACGTTATATATTTATAATATATATAGATAATATATATTAGTAGTTATATATATATATAGTATATATATATTATATATAATATATATTATAGTATTATATTATAATTATTATTACATATATATACTATATAGTATATATTATATATATATATACTATAGCTATATATATATATATATATATATTATAGTAATGTATAATTTTGGCCACAAATTTTAAGGTTTAAAGAATGAGGTGTTTTGCAGCATAGAGGGAGATTACGCGGATACCAAAAAAATAATTATGATTTCTAACTAATAAATATGCAATATGTAAAGAGAGAAAAAATGATGTTTGAGAGGCATCAAGATCATTACGAAACTAGAGAATACGGAGCATTTTTAGGAGATTTTGTATTGCGATATTAAAGTATAATATAGCCAGTAAACGGAAAGGATTATATAATATAGTTTTATATTTTGAAAATACTTAAAATTTCTATGATATATAGCTAAGCTTTTAATTTATATCATCTTAGCATCAAAAGATATTTTATATACTTATTTTAATGTAAGTAACTTTATTTTGGCAAAATATTTATTTTCTTGTTATAAAACTACTCTCTCTCTCTCTCATCCATCTCTCCTCTCCTCTCTCCTCTCATCCCTCTCTCTCCTCTCCTTCGCTCTCTCTCTCTCTCCTCATTCTCTCTCTCTTTCTCCTTCTCTCATTCTCTCTTCTCTCTCTCTCTCTCTCTCTCTCTCTCTCTCACCGAGAAGCCATTAAATGCATTGTAGCTCGTATCAAAATGCATTTCCATGCCAAATCATGTAATATGATTGGTGTAAATTGTAGTAATAATATTGCATTTTATCAGCATTTTGATAACATATTTTCGATATAACTGTTTGAAGGTAAACTTAGCTGGTATATTCGTGATTTGACAAAATCTTTGGTTCCCGCATTTTCTCGTAAACTCATATCGCGACTGGCGGCGTTTTTTTAAGCTTCGATATGTAAGAAGAAACTTAAGGTTAGTTGAAGATCTGACAAAAAGAACTGGGTATAGAATAAAATCTAATAAAATTTAAATTGATTTATTACCTTAAAGCTTTTAGGGCAGAGCTGAAGAGTTTTTTCTTCTTATATAACTGAAGGAGATTGCTTCATTAAAATACTCACAGGACTAAAACTTTGAAGTTTTATTCCCTACCTATAGAAAAAAACATTATAAATATTGTTTATATTAAAATGGTTTAAATAATTTTTTTTTGGTTTGAGGACTTCATATTAGCGTCAAAAGTAACCAATCCATAGGTCTCATTATAGCCTCTTGCGTACTCTTGGTTGACAAAGGCTGGCTTCGGCAAGAGGGATTAGGTGCATTACTCCCTGAATACTGTACGATACTTTGGTTCCTTAACTTTTATACTACGAAGTCTACATAAGGGGCTATCAACTAACACCATCAAACTAACTGTGCAGAGGATTGAATATGAAACCGAACTTCACCAAACATTTTGTGAATGAAGGAGGAAAAGAAATACTTTTCCAGCACTCTTGCACTTTATATATATATATATATTATATATATATAATATCTATATATTATATATATATATCTTATACTATTTAGTATTATATATATATATATGATAATTATATATATATATAGTCAATTATTAATTTATAAAGCAAAATATAAAGAGAGATTGTTCATGTGATCACCAAATCTATTAACATTGTAAACTGTTCTGCAAATGTTAAATAATAAATTAAAAAAAAATAGAGGAAAAAATCTTTAGAATGGAAGACGGGGATAGAAAGATACAATGAAAATCACCTTATATAATAAACAAATTGATAGATCCTTATAGAAAATATAGGGAAAATAATCTTTTGCAGTCACATCTTAATGAAATTAAGACAGTAAATTTTCAAAATATGATAGTAATTTCCTCAGGCGGCGACGCTTCAGACGACTATTTTGGAGCTATAAATATAGGTTTATTTTAATCAATTCTGGTATAAATAAGCACATTTACACATCTTTTAATTAATGTAATTTAGTAGTTTCGCTGATATGAAAGTTTTTGAAAAAATTTTAGCAATTTTATTTGTTTTTTCTACAGGCTTATTGTAAGCTTTTAATGGTTCACTTATCTTTATTAGTACATATTAGTTATAATAATATTCTATTATAGATGTATATTATTAGTACAGCTATATTAATATTACATTAGTTATCTTGACATAATTTATTAAATTATGAATTTTAATGTAATATTTTAGATGTGTTAATGTCAATATATATCATATATATGCAGTGTCACAAATGTTTCTCTAGTGAAACATCTGAAGTCGTCTATGCTTTGAAAAAGTAGGGGGTAACAAGAGCTAAAGATTACATGTGTGTGTGTGTAGGCTTAGAGTGTTAAATATAAATAGCATAATGTTTATGTTTATTGGTTTAAATGGTTTAATGTTATATAATATTGATGTTACTACAAATTAGATAGATAAGGGGGTATACACTTTTACTTATGATGATGTTGTTATGCTGTACATAGAAAAATAAAGAAGATTCCTTTGGAAAGGCCTTTCCATCTAGTATTATAATTATGTTAAATTTTGAAGGTTAAGCATTATTTTTAAATAAATTTATTCAATAAGAACATGGATGTTATGAGACAATTTTATGCTCTTCTTGTCAACTTTTTATGGCTATACTATTATTACTTCTAGGTATACGTTTGGTTCACTTCATTATGGTTAAATATAAAAATAGTTATGACCAAGATACTTATGTCAGGTCAACTTGCGCTCCGATGGCCTAAAGGTTCTCTCAACCGTAAACGGGGAGTACTTCCCTGTCGGAGAGACTTGTAAGAAAGAAGAAATCAGAATGCATAAGATAAGAATTTTGTAGTAGGGAAGAATTATATAGGGATGAAGCTTTATATCAGATATTACAGAGATATAGTAATGGTAGGCAAAGACTGTTGAAGGTGTAGATTCGCTCTACGTATTAATAGAATCAATCAGTAAAAGCAGGGAAGGATTTGAACCACTCCTCTGAAGGTATTATCATGTATAGATGTAAAAAAATTGTGTTCAAATTCACCAGCTAAATCTTGAGAATTTTAGGTTAAAGCCTTGATAGGTGGTGAGCTTTGGAAATTGTGAGCTTTCGTAAAATCACCAAAATCCTCTTCATCTTGAAAGAAAGGTTAAGGAAGGAAATAAGTATTAAAGAAGAGGAAGAAGTAAGAAGAAGAAGAAGAAGAGAAGGTTAAGAGAAGAAGAATAGAATGTGCTTCTATTTGAGACGTTAAATCACATGTTAGCATTTTTTAGAAGCTTTATAAATATTGTTGATTGATGATTTAGACTAATATTTTACTGATTAAGAGTAGTAATTAGTTGTTGTAGCAGTTTAGAATTTATGGTATCAAAAATTTGTGTTAGGACTGCATAATCTATGAGAAATCTCAATACGAGAATATAAACTCACATCACTGACCACATATAACTTTGCTTACAGATTAATGTTTGAGTATGATAATTACATATTGAATTATATTAGTTATAATTAAACATTAATTAATGTATATACATAGAAATACGCTTAGATAGTATTATCCCCTATGTAGGGTAAGGTAAAATATATTATTTTAATATTGTATACAAATATAATTATTTTAAGTTACTACGTATTATATTAAAAAATATAGGGTAATAATGAAAAACTCTATATGTTTATATATGTTAGTAATTTATTTCATAGATGTATAAGTCAAAAAAAAATTACGCTAATTACCGTGAGGAGATGGGTGAGGAACTTCATTAGATTAGATTGCATAAAGAAGACTATAATAAGAATCACAAGAATAAAATTGGATTGTTTCTTCAAAGAATCACACAATTTATAGTTACTTTATGTTATTTATTATTTATTATATATATATATTTCTGGGTATGGTTTTAAAATTGCAAAATGATTATAAATATGTTTTAATAAAATAATGTGTGGATTTTGTATTAGTGCATCATGACAAAGTATGAGATGTTTTAAGTATTTTATTCTTATTAATACTTGTCGGAGGTAAAGACCTACAATAATGATGGATATAATGAGTTATGGGTATTGACATTTGTCATTTATAACCTTATGGGCGCTTATGGGAAGAATGACTTATGAGATTGGCCTAAACAAAACTAACTGCTGCGTTTTGTTGACGGATGGGAAAGCATATGTTATAAGCGCACTTCTTTATTCGCGTCGTAAGCAGCAAATAATGGCTGTATATATGATCTGACACATGGCTGCTATAAAAGACTCAGCTAGTCAATATTGGTTACGATTTGTGTTGTTGTATAATTCAATAAAATAAAAAAAATATTCTATATATATACTACTATATATAAATAATATAATATTAATAATATTTTGATAGGTATTAGTAAATAAAAATTAGAAATAAAGATTTTATATCATCTGGTTAAGAGTATAAAAAAATAAAATTAAGTATTATTAAAATTTAATACATTATAAGGGTCAACACATGTGAATACTCCTAATGTAATTGATAACAATAACCATCAATTAATATTATAATTATAAGTCTACTTAGTAAATTTTGATTTATATAGACCTATTACGTATTATAGAGTGTTTTGCATGTTTATAATGTTTTTCGTATATATTAATAAACAGGGCATCACGTTCTCACGCTTAAAGAACTATTTTTCTTACTAACCATATTACTATTAATAATTTCAAGGATTTTTTACTCACCTATGGTTCATTGGACCTACTGACTTATATGGGTTCTAATAGTAGATGTTTAAAGGGCCGGTCTCTGACCTGAGCGCACATTTACGAGGAAGTGACAACAAATGAGTATTCTATGGTAAACAATTTATTGATAAACAATTTTATTTGTTCATTCTCGTAATATTTTAATACGTATATGAAAGAACATAGGTTTGATGATTAAAATTTTAGAATTATAGTTATATTTTAGTGTTAATGAGTATATAGAGTAGTTTTAGAGGGTTATGAGTTAAGTTGTTAAGTATTTAACTTTGTTTTAAACTAACCTAAACTAATTTAAAGCTTAAACTAACCTAACCTAACCTAACTAACCAAAATATTATTAGGATGCTTTAACTTGAAACCCTATACACAGAAATTTTTATTTTTTATATATTGTATACTAACAAATAAATTTCAAAAATGAAATAAAGTTCGTTCCGTCATATTCGTATCTACAAAAATTTTTACAAATTTTACCTTAGAACCATGTTTCCTTCTATCGTAATCGTATAAGGTGCGCAATATATATATATATTTATAATATATATATATATAATAATATATTACTATATATATAATTAAATTCATTATATTATATATCATATATATATTATCTTATAATATAAATATGATATTATAATATATTAATATAATATGTATTTATATATTATATAACTATAGAATATATTATATATATATATTATATATTATAATTTAATTATATATATAATATTATAATATATATATTATATATAGATAATAATAATACATATATAAATATATATAATATATAATATAATATACTATATAATTATATATATATATACTATAATATATATATTAATAATATATATATATATATAATATATATATTATATATTATATATATATATAATATATATATTGTCTTACATATTAATCTAAATATACCTATAATTATATATAGAGGAAAAATATAAAATAAACAAAAGTATATTCTATTATATAATCATTATAATCATAATAATATAATATATATTATATTAATATATATTATATATAATTATACGTTATATGTTATATAGTACACAGCACTTTATTGGTACCTTCCTACGATTATGTCCACAACCCATATATCTAACACACACTACAGGAAAGAGAATACATGGAGCTGGAATAATATGCTGGTGCACATCTATTAGTGTAGGCAGGAAAATGTAAAAAAAAAAAAATAAAAAAAAAAATTTATAAAAGAGAATAATAAGAAAATAATATATCACATACAATAGTAACTACAGACTGAAAATGGAATCTGACATTTTGTCTGTTTGTGAATATGCTCAATATTGGTAGGAAATATGGTTGTAAATAACAAAGAAGTAGGAAAGATAGATCACACAGATAGATTGTTCAATTATTAGATAGTATATTGATTCTATTAGGTAGAGGGGCCTATTTTAGGACTTTTATTGGTTTACTCGTTAAATAAATAGACTTCTATTGAAATTTGCTTTTTTAATAAAGAATCCACCATAAGGGTATAGACGCAGCCGTGGAAAGGGAAGTCGGGGTTTCTCGGCCTTCGGTGGAACTACGGATAGGACTATTCCCTCCGAGGCGATGGTCTCCGTATAGTACCCGCATCTGTATTATTTTGAGGGATTGTCGCGGGGTTTGTCGCTCCTTCCTCGGTGGTATGGTTTAGTAAGACATCTCCCCACTACCTGTGTTCCCACGTCATGAACTACGTAGCCCTAAATTGCCGTGTAATAACTTATATTATACAAATAATAATAATTTATTGATACAAAAAATTGAAAAATTCTCTCATTTTTTAAGTTTATCTATTAAATAAATGTAACACAAGCACTCAAAGCTTGAGAAAAAAATAGCAATATTTGATAAGTTTTATTTTTATTTGTTTGTCTTTCAGTCTGATTATTGAAGAATTTCAAGAGTGTATTTCATTAATGATTAATGATTTAATAACAATGAGTATAAATATGATAATAATAGTAAGGAAATACTCATTAAGTAAATATATAAGGAGGCAGACATGACTATCGGGTCAAACTTTATGTTAGAATATATATAATATAGAATAAAATGCTTATCAGTATTCAGCAGAATGGAAGTGAAAGCAACAACTTCTACTCAGGTCTCCTCACTTCCCTAACCCCCTATCCACATATACAGCTTTTTTTTATCTATGCTATTAGGCATAGGCAGCAATCTTACAGAACAGATTTCGGATTACTTATATATATCTGGCAGACTCTTTACAAAGGTTATCATTTGGGTTATGAGGATATGTATATTACATATACTTAATAGTAGGTTTTGAATACATCTATTATTTTAATTTCAATTAAAATTTATCATCCTTATTATTATCTTAGCTATAGATTTACATAGAGCCTGAATATATTGTAGATGAAATACCTTTAGGTAAAAGTAATTTGACCTGCATTATAAATACGTTAGGTAGTTATCACTACTGACAATGAAAATGTTTGGTAAAGTTATTTAATTTCCAATTATACTTAAGAGTCTTTAGCAAAATACATATATCTTGGTAGTGCATTTGGATTATATAACGAGCCTACTTTAATAACCAGTCCGCTGGATATTTCTAAGCAAAGTATAGAGAAATAAACTAAAGATATTGGTAGTGCTAGCTATCATGAGTGAATCTGGCTCATCGCAAATTAATATATATTGCTACCACAATAATAATACTATTTGCAAAGAGGAATAGGATAATGAGTTTAGGAACATATTTTACCACGGATAAAAATATAGACATCACCAGAAAATATAATATAGTCGAAAGTAAGCTTGCCACAAGTAAATCAAGATGACATTCGAACACAATCCTCTCACGAGTGTACAAAAAAATGGATAGATAACCGGCAAGTCAAAGACTTAAATAAAAATAATTCAACATATACCTAAGATTTACCTACCCTAACTCAAATGATATTCCTTATGAGAATCACTCATAAAAATGTTTGAGTAATCTACAATCTAAAGGAGAGGACCACAGATATCAATGTGTAGTTTATTATTATTATTTTTTATTTTTATTAGTCAAAGATTGAATGTGTATGATCTCAATGATTGGGGACATTTCTCAAGCATATATTTAACCTGTCAAAACCATTTACATTTTATCATACAAATCACATATCTTATTATAAATTCAAGAATTTACAATAAATAATCATGATTTTTTTTTTTTAATGTTAACTTTAATATAATTTATTTTCTTATAATTAAATATAATACGATATTTATATATAGTAATTTTATGTATATTATATTAAATAATATATATTATTGAGATGATAAAATATGTAATTAATTCATAAAATAGGTACATATATACACATTGCACATGCAAAGTTGTGTTTTGTGAATATTTACTGTTGTAAAGGGTGCCCATAGCTTAGTACGGCATCCGATCACTCCTTGCACTTTCACGTGCATAGGGGCTCCATGCAGTTTCAATCAAAAGGAAGATTGAGAACCATTATTGCGAAACGAATCTATTTTCTGCTAAAGAATTAGCATAATAGTGTTACGTTTAAGAACTAAAAATGGTATAAATCGCTGCTATATATTATTTTTGCGAAGTTGGTCAAATAAATGGAAATTAATAGTTATATGTCAAGTTTTATGAAATAGAATATTAAATTGAAAGAATATAAAATTGTTATGCATCAAAATGAAAAGTTAGTATAACAAGGGAGAAGTAAATAAAAGCCTGTCATATTTTTAAAAATATATAAACGTTTACAGCTTTCACACATTAAAAATACAACACTAATCCCTGCCCAGCTGCAATATGAGGAGGGAATAATATTAATTCAATGTGTAATTTAATAATAAGAGAAATAAATTATTATTATAAAGCATATTATTATAGTTATTATTTGCACTAAATAGTATATATCATATAAAATAAAATAAATTAAATAATATAACTAATTAGAGAAAAAATTTAAAATACGAAAAATATAAATAATAATATTTATTATAAATAGCTTTTAAAAATCTTATTATAAATAAACGTTTTTATCAAAGTAAGCTAAACATTTAATATCATCAAGCCACTTTGATAGTTCGCAAAAAACAAGAGAAATAAATAAAAATGATATATATTGAACTTGAGAGAATATAATATAGTATATTATATTTATATATACTATGTTAAACATATTAAATACACATAATATATCGGGATATATATATACTTATTATTATAATAAAATCAAGTATAGTAAAATAATATCACAATCTATAACCAAGAATTATAATTAGTAGTAAATATATAGCGATCATAATGTTTGTTTGTTTAATTATTTTTATTTCGTATATGGGTGATACTATAAATGTGTTTTAAGATTATGTTACGTGATATATACTTAAGAGTTTAGATAACTGAATCTATATATAGTACGTATAGCTAGCTTTTTAAAAAAATAGAAAAATAATAAATTGAAATATATATAAATTTATGTAATATATTAAGGCATAATGTCAAATTAAAAATAAAATGTTTATTCTAGCTTAACAGAAAAAAATATATAAAAAGATATATATTCCTGAAGCTTAAAGATAAAATACTTTTTATATATATTAATAATGATATATATTTTATAATATATATTTAAATAAAGAAAATACATATATATTATTTATTTATAAATTTATTGTCTACGTTCAAAGTTTAGAAAGCAGTTTACTCATGATAATTAAGATATTTGAAAGTTACTTGCATATTTAAACATTTACAAACATTATTTCAATATAAACTTTATATTTAAAATATAAAATAGTATTTAATTAAAATAAATTTATGTATAATAACGTATAAATAGATTATATTTAGAAATAATTATACGAGTGTAACAAT
>JABUQX010129620.1:40000-45599 GCA_015478945.1 Trachelipus rathkii
ATTTCTAAAGGTTTGAATTCCTCTGAGAGCAGAGAAACTTCGTTATACAGAGGCTGTAGTACAGGGATAGAGATTATAAGCAATCCCAGTTTGAACACTTCTGGTAGTGTCGTTTGAAGCTTATTTTTTTAAGTGTGTTAACCAGTTGGAATGGATATTGCCCTGCAAATTCTTCATAGGAATAGAGTACAATGAGCTCATTTTTCATTCTGACGAAATCAAATGTGTCTGAATGAATGTCATATGAAAATTTTCATCTGTTCATAAAATTGATAGATTTGTTCATAGCTCAAGTTTTTTAACTGTGAAAAAAGTTCAATATTCAAATTTGTGAAATATATTGCCATAGATGCAAGAAACTCCCCTTAACCAATGCACATTTAACAGCAAATTTAAAATGACAAAACGACATTAATAAATTTTAATAACGCAAACAAATCATCTATTTGTTATAATATTTATCAATTGCTCGAATAAAGGAAACACTAGATCGCAATTATATATATATAAATATATATTATAGTATATAATCTTATATATTATATATATATATTATATATTATATATATATATATATAGTATATATATTTATTTTTATATGATATATTTATATATATATAAAATATATACTATATATTATAGTAAATATATAATATATATACTATAATATATATATATATATTATATATATATTATATTATATATATTATATATTATATATATATATCAATCTTATATATATATATATTTTTATATATATATATATATATAATTATATATATATATATATATTATATATATATATATATATACTCTAGATTTATATATATATGATATATATATTATATATATATTTATATATATATATATATATATATATATATAATTTCATATATATAATAATATATTATATATTATATATAATATTATATATATATAATATTATATTATATCTATATTTATATATATATATATAATATATATATATTGACTATATATAATAGTATATATATTTATATATATATGTATATAATAATTAGGTACTATAATATATATATATTATATTATATATATAGTATACTATTTATATATATATATAATATCATATATATATTATATATATATATCATATTATATAATATATATATATATATATATATAATATTATATATATATTATTATATAATATATATTATAATATATATAATACAAAGGTGGGCATTAACACGTTAAAGCGTTATCCGTTACTTAACTCGTTAAAATTTTGTTAATTTTAACGCTTTCGTTAATTTCGAAAAAGAAGTAACCGGACTTTAACGGAGTTAATTTGTGATTAATGTTTAATGGAGTAAACATTTTCCCTATATCCGCTGTAACCGTTAACTTGTAATCTTACGAGTTTTTAAAATATTTTCTTATTCAGATTTTTAAATTGTATTAGATTCGATTATTATTTCATTTGACGTTAAAGATATTAAATGTTTATTAGACCATAATGATCCAAGTAAAGCTGCAGGCCTGATTGGTATTATAGTGAATTCGAAAGAAGGGTATCACAGCATTGCAAGGACTGTATTTGAATTTTTAGCGATCTATAAATTTGGTGAGGTACTAGATGACTGGTAACGGCATATGTTGGTGCCTATTTATAAGAAAGTAGTAAAGAGAATTTGGGAAATTATAGGCCGTTAGCTTTAACATCTCTTGGTTGAAAGTTTTGAGAAAGTTACTGTAAGGTCTATAGAGAAATATTTAGAAGAAAAGGTGTATGACTCCCAGCACGTTTCAGAAAGGGTAGGTCGTGTCAAACATGTCAGACAACCTTTTAGAATTATGGAATACATTACTGACTGCATTGACCGAGAGATCCAGTTGATATTATATATTTGATTTAGCAAAGTTTTGATAAGGTTCCGACACATAGGCGATGAAGAAGACATTGCAATGTGTATAGGTGGAGTTGTACATGGTGGATTAAAGAGTGGTTGTGGATAGAAAAGTATGCATAACTAAATGGCATAAGTCATCATTTTGAAATGTGAAGAGTGTAGGTCCAGGAATTAACCACAGGGTTCAGTATTGGGGCCACATTGTTCTGCATATATATACCAGGCTTTGACCAGGGCTTCAATGCCAAGGTTTTTAAGAGTTGCGATGATCCAAAGTGGCCACTCAGTTAGGAAATAGTGAAGGATGTATACAGATTCAAATGATCTTGATAAACCTCTTGGTGGGCAGATAAGTGCAAATGAATTTTAATAGTACAAGGTATATAGGTTCTTCACCTAGGTTACTCATAAAAGTTATTAACTACGTATGTAATGGGGGATTGGCTTTTTTGAGTCTTGTGTACAGGCAAGAAAAAGATTTAGGTGTATTATAAGCAAGTAATTTGAAAGTGGCTAATCAGTGTTTGGGAAGCTAGAAAAAGCTAAAAGATGCTGGGCATAGTAAAATCGCAATGTCGTTTACAAGAGCAAGGAAGTAGTAAGTAAACTGTATAATACTATGTTAGGCCAGTAATGAGTATTGTGCACAAGTTTTGGGCCCCTTATTAAAGAAAGACTTAGAATATGCTAGAGAGAGTGTAACGTAGAGCAACAGGATGATTTCTGGGTTTTGGGGTAGAGCTATGAGGGAGGCTGAAGGAGATTTAGGATGTTTCTGTAGAAAGACGATTTTTCAGGAGGGGACTGATACAAGTCTACAAATACTTACATTTATTGATTAAACAGAGACCAATAAATTCTTCATAGTTGAAGCGGACGCGGAAGACCAGAGGGCATATATTAAAAGAAAGCATGCCAATCTGATGATAAGAAGATTCTTGTCAGTAAAGGGTTGTTTAAATTTTGGGAATGCGTTTTGCCACAGGAGGTTGTTGCGTGCAACCCAATTGCAACATTTAGAAAGGGTGGATAGGTATCATGTATGGTTTGGTATATATAATGACATTTTTGAAGAAGCCAATGAGTGATTATATATTTGCGTATTTTTAGTTACATACGCGATATGATTATTAGTTCTAGGACTTGCATGGTTGTGACGATAATTTAAATAGTAAAGAATCGTCAATTTTCTACATCATTTTCTTTTTTTTTTGACTAAGCCATATTGTTGGTGGTTTTTAGTTACAGGAATTTGACCAAGCCATACGGTGCTTTGTGGGATTTTGCTGATGCATAAATATTTAGTTGACTGGGACGTCTCGATAGGCCCATGTGGCTTCTTACTGTCTCAATATTTACTAATGCTCTATGTTTATATGATAAAGATGAACATTTTTCCTAAACTTTTCTTAAACACTTTCTCAATGGCAAAGTGTTTATTCTGCATATTTTTGTCAGCTCCGTCTATGGATATGTACTTACACGATCAAGGAGGGAATATTTATTGGTCCCCTGAAGAGAAAACTTCAAAAGGATAGTGAGTGTTCCGGTTCAAGGGCCGTTCATTAACTTCTTTCGTTCGTTACTTGAACTGCTTTGTTGTTATTGAGATAAGCTACAAAGTAGGCCTAATAAGTGTTGCAATTATAAAAAAAATGTACATTTATTTGTATTAAACTACATTTATTTACTCCTATTGTCTTCCCCATTAATGTATTACTAAGTATTAATAAGTTTTAACGTTTTTGAACCAGAGAATATTTCTTTGGCAAGCGGCAAAAGATCTGCTAGGTTCAAAGCCTAAATAATTTAAGTCTGATAGGCTTAATATCATATTAATATTATTAGGGATATTATTATTGTATCATGATTGTTATTATTATTAATCAATTATTATATTATTATATTATTATTATTATTATTATTAATTAATAATAAATGAATGTATTAACTATTTTGTTATTGTTTTTTGTTATGATTATTATCATATTATTATTTGAAGTGTGTTTTGTTACACGATTAACGTTAATCTCCGTTACATTCTTTACGATAAACGCTTTAATGATGTTAAGCCGTTATATTTTTTTGTTAACGATTAATCGGATAATGTGCGTTAACTTTCTCTTAGACGGTTCCCACTTGTATATACTATATTATATAATTATAGTATATGATATAAATAAAAAATTATTTTATATTTATAAATATATATATATAATTTATAATATATATATATATATATATATATATAGTATTATTATATATATATATATATATCTTATATATGTAATATATATATATTATATATATATATATATATATATATATACTATAATATATATATTATATATAATATTATATTATTATAATAATATATATATAATATATATATATTATATAATATATATATTATAGTGCGGCACGTTTAGGGATAAGTTTTCAAATGCTTCATCAAGCTCAAAATAGGCTCTTCGTAATTGGGAACCCTAATTTGACGTCTTAAATCGGTCAAAATCTATCAAAGTTAGGAAATTTCCAAGTCACTGCCGACATCACTTGGATTTCACATTGGCCTATAAAGGATCGGTCATAATTTTTACCCTTCGTTCCACCCCACTAACCATAGCCGTTTAATATATATCTATAAACAAGAAAACATCTGGCAGGGTGATAACGGCACCCCTTTACAGGCTGCAGCCAGATGTAATTCTCGTCTATGACGCGTGACATCACCCACATAGTACACCTTGAAAGGAAGACAACCTCTATACACTTAAGATCATCTTTTAAAACTTTATATTATATATATTATATATATTATATATATATATATATATTTGATTTTATATTATATGTATTTTATTACCTATATATATATATATGCTATATATATATATATATATATATATAAATATATACAGATATTTACAACAAATAAATAAAATGTATGTAAATGTTATCATAGTGAACCCACATGCAAATTTAAATAATTATAATATGAATAAAAAAAAAAAAAAAGAAAGGAGGAAAAATCTTGACATGGAAGACGGATAAGAAAGAACAATGAAAAATCACCTTACTATAAATAAACAAATTGAACATCCTTTAAGAAAAAAGGATATAAAACTCAGTCAAAAGACTTTAAACCAAAATAATTTCAAAACATATAAATTTCCACGCGACGTTCAGACGACTATTTTTGGACATAAAAATTTGCATTTTTACAATCTCGGGACACAGTCATTTTTTTATTATTTATTTATTTATTTTTATGAAGTAAAATTATTTTGAGAAAATTAATTTGTTTTTCTAGCTATTATTTAATGTTTTCATATTGTATATATATATATATATATTATATATTAATAATATATACTCATTATATATATATTTATTATATATATATATATATAGATATATATAAATTTTATGATATATATATATATATATATATATATAAATATATATATGAAATTACAAATTGCGACTCTGCACTCCGTGCTACTCGTGCTCAGCACGAGTTTAACATTATAGAAACTATCTATTTTATCAATTTTTAACGTTACGATAAATTTTCTAATTTTTTTTACGTTTTTTTACATTAGAAATATAAAAGATAGGCAATTAAAACGAAAAAGTATACAGTAATAACCCCTATAATATCACGTCTTTAACCCATTAAAATTGAGGCATCTCGGCTCAAGAGGATG
>JABUQX010129621.1:0-10000 GCA_015478945.1 Trachelipus rathkii
AAAGAGAGAGATAGTATATTTTTCATCTAGCATAATAGTAAATTCATCAATGTTGTTTCAAGTCATTTTTAATAAACGAAATAAATAAAATTAAGAGTACTCAGATATTATACAGTATATAAAAAACTATATATATATATATATATATATATATATATATATATATTATATATATATATATTATTATAATATATATATATATATATATATATATATTATATATATATTATATATATATATATATATATATATATATATATATATATATATATATTTATATATATTATGTATATGTATGTTTTACATATATATATATATATATATATATATATATATATATATTTAGACATTTTTTATATATATATTATATTATATATATATTTATATATAATATATATATATATAATAAATAGTCGAAGGTCATTTTATCAGTATTTGTTCACATACAGTCGTCCTCTTGGAACGCGGTCTTATAGAACGCGATCTTGCTATACGCGGTGGCAAATAAGATAATAAAAAAGAAAAATTAAAATTAACAATTACAAAAATAAAAATTAAAAATTTCGTAATACATATTTTAAAAAGATAAAAATTAAAATTAAATTGCAAAAAAATAAATAAAAACAACGCATACATATGTTAAGATACTGCAATGAAAGAAAAAAAAAAAGAAATATTTGGTGAGGCTAAAAAGGCAAAAGCGTCAATTACCGATGACGATGTATTTCCTTCAAAAAAAGCAGCCAATATCAACCTACAGATTCTGGACTGCCTTCATTTCTTACACCTTCAACTTCATTTACAATATTTGGAAGAAACTATTTTTGTGCTCAATTGGCTAAACTTTAAAATTTTATTATTACTGTAGCCAGGCTATTCGTAAGCATGTAATTATAAACGATTTTAGTCTCCTAATTTCTTAAAAGGCAGATGTATATTTTTTTCATTTAAAATAATTGAAGTGCGTTTTTGCTAATATTAAGGTATGAAGACTACTGTACTGTAATGTATTAAATATCCAACTAATTAACTAGTCAATAAATTATGTTTATATACTGTTATGTAAATAACATTGAATCTGCAAAATTTATTCAATTATTATAAGGATAAATAAAATAATGCTGCTATTTTATTTATTCACTTTATACAAAGGTAAAAATTTTTTAAATTAATGATTTTTCAGGGGGTTTAAAGTTAAAGATATACGCGATATCGCCTATAAACGCGGGGGGTCCGGAACCTAACCCCCCGCGTTCTACGAGGGACAACTGTATATCAATTTTCAATATTATTTTTTATGGCAATAATCATACTGTGTAAATGACAATTCAATTCCTGAATTTTATAAGAAAGACATGTTTGAAAAAGTAGAAAGTCCGGTTAGTTCCCGGCGCGAAACCCGAACTTCCAAAAAATCGAGGTTCCGGCCGGAAAGTTCCGCCGGAACCGTGGTTCGCGGTACATCCTAATATATATCCCTTCTTCATGCTACCTTTTTTTTTCCCCCATAGATTGGGAGTAAGGTGCGTTACATGCATCGGAAAGAAAAGCAGTAGGAGAATATGAAAAATGTCGAAAAAGAAGCCCAGCCTTACTGCCCCCTGTACCATTAATTAGTAGAATTCGCGCAATCAGAAAATCCCACCATAGAGAGCTTTCACGGGACGCGACGGAACATCAATATGGTAAATTCCCCGGTCCCTCAAGTGTAAGAGTCATCCCCTGGCCCAGGTGGGCCACAACCATACCCCCCTTACAACACCCCGCCATTCTCTCCTATCATGCACCTTTCTTATCGCCTCTGCCAAACTCACATTTCTCTCCTGCAAACATTCCTTTACTGACTCAATCCATTTTTTTTCGGTCTTCCAGTCGTCGGTTCACAACACACTCAACCACTATACAATCCGCTTAACCAACCGACTATTCCATTCATCCTTTCCCACATGACCAAACCATCTCAAATACTTTCATTTATTCTCTCATTTACCCCTTTCTTCACACCACACAATTCTCTAAAACGTTCATTCCTCATTTTATCAATTCTTCTCACACCTAGCACGCCCCTAAGATTGTCCATCTGAACACATTGAACTTTAGATCTATACTTCTTATTCCAGACCATAGTCTCACTACTATACAATAACACAGTAAAGATCCTCATGCAAGACAATAGGGCACTCCTAGACTTAGTCCTTTTAACATTCACCCAAGAATTTAATTGGCACCAGGCACCTTCCTTGCCATTCCACTTTCCTACTAACATACAACTGCATCATCCGTTCTTTCTCATCCAACAAATACTTAAATTTTTTTAAACTCGTACACTTGTTTCAGCATTTTACCTTTTGACATGATTTCAACGAACCGAGGTCTGAACCAACTCCACAACCATAACACTACTCTTATCTAAATTTACCTTCAACCCCTCCTTTTACACACCCTGCCAAATCTCTCTACCAATCTTCCTCAAACTCTCTTCAGATTCGCCACACAAAACCAAATCATTCACATATATGTAGGGCACCCACCACTCTCTTCCATTCTCCATCATTCTAACACCATCCCCTGCCACCTCACACCTCTAATTCTTTCATAACTCCATACATAGGCAAATTGAACAACCAAGAGGACATAACACATCCCTTTCTCAATCCGCTATTAATACTAAACGAATCACTTTTGACACCATTTATTCTTACAACACGCTTACTATCTCAATACATATTTTTGATTCCATTCAGAAGCTACCACCAACACCAATATATCACTAACACCTGCCATAGAGCTTCCTTATAAATCCTATACGCCTGTTGGGCAAATATATATATATATATATATATATATATATATATTATATATATAATATATATATATATAACTATAATATATATATTATATATATATATATAATATATATATATATATATATATATATATTATATATAAGTAAATTTTTTGGTTCCATGAAGTTTTAAATGCTCGACAAGTCCTTTGACTAATTTGAAAGAAGAGTCACAAATGTAACACATGTACATTTTCTTACAACTTTAAATCAGAGAGAAGTGATGACACCACCGGCGAATGCTGGTCGAACGGTGTTTCTAATCTGTAAATGCCATTCTGCAAAAACATCCACATATTTTTCGATTTTTTTGGATATTCCAAATACCTGAAAGAAAAGAAAAAATTTAAATAATTTAAAAAAATGTTTATTAAATACACTAATAATTTCTTGGGCAAACCAATTACGTGACAAGATAAAAAAAATACAATTATGTTTAAACTATTTATGAAAGTTAATGAGAGTTTCTAATATTAAAGAAATTCTTCCTTTCTTTCTTTAGCTTCCCCCTTCTATTCCCAAATTGAGGGTGGAGTGTGCATGGACATGCAAAAGCAATAGAAAGTTTGGCAAAAGACGATGACATAAGTCGAAGAAAAGGAAACTGATTACTAACTACTGTATCCCACCGACCCTCTTAAGTGTAAGGCCGCCACAGCGAAAAGCCATCCTGAAACTTCATACACCGTAACAACCTCCTACTGTAGCAGCGTATCAATGTTGGGCGAGCCTGGGTTCATTCCTTGTAGCATGCCCGCAACCACTCCCTCTCACAAACCCCCGCCAGACATTCCTTTATGTACCATTCTCCTCTCTTGAACCAAGCTCAAAGTCCTTTCCTCCAAACAATGTTACTTAATCAATCCACTTTTTATTTGGTCTCACAACCGGTCTTTTCATAACACACTCACCTCTATACAAACATTTAACCAACCGCCTCCCATACATCCTTTCCACATGACCATACCAGATTAGTACACTCATTTATTCTCTCATTCACACCTTTACCTACATCACACAACTCCCTAATAGGTTAATTCCTTAGTTTAAATATAAAATATAAATTAAATATAAACTATATTATACCTGAAATACTTTGAAACAAGTATCAATCGCTACAAGTAAAGTTGGTAGATAGTACAAATTATCCAGATACAGGTCAAACAAATGAAGAGCCCGTAAACTCGAACCAACAGCAAAAATAAAAGGTTGAGTATTCAAACCTCTTTCTTCATTCCTTGTTAATTTTTTCTTTACACATTCTTCCATTTTACCGTTCCTGAAAGTAGATTATAGTGTAAAATGTTAAAAAAATTGAAACTATTCCAAATTTTTATCAACTAGGAATGGCAGGTAGGAGTATAAAATTGTTAAAAAATAAAATAAAAAAATATCCCTCATGATATTCTGAATGCTCTTTATTTCTAGAATTTAAAACCTGGAGATTATGTTCCCTTTGTAATAGAAAGGGTTTTATTTTTAATTCATGCATTAACATATACCATGTGTGGATCAAATATTTACATTGAAACAAATGATTGAGAAAATGAGGGAGAAGAAGAATAAATTGTATTTAGGTTTTATGGATTTGCAGCAGGCGTATGATAGAGTTAATAGGGAAGGTTTATGGCAGGTGTTAGTGATATGATATATGGTGTTGGTGGTAGGCTTCTGAATAGAATCAAAAGTATGTATGACGATAGTGTAGCGTGTGTAAGAATAAATGGTGTCAATGGTGATTGGTTTAGGATTAATAGCGGTGTAAGACAGGGTTGTGTTATGTCTCCTTGGTTATTCAATTTGTATATGGATGGGGTTATGAAAGAATTCGAGGTGGGGATGGCAGGAAATGGTGTTAAAATGGTGGAGAATGGAGATGAGTAGAGGGTGCCCTACCTATTATATGCGGATGATTTGGTTCTGTGTGGCGAATCTGAAGAGAGTTTGAGAAGATTGGTAGAGAGATTTGGCAGGGTGTGTAAAAGGAGGGGCTTGAAAGTAAACGTGGATAAGAGTAAGGCTATGGTTGTGAGTGAGGACACTCCTCGGTGTGAAGTGATGTTAGATGGTGAGCAGCTGGAACAAGTGTCGAGTTTAAAATATTTTAGGTATATGTTGGATGAGAAGGGAACGGACGATGCAGAGTGTAGTAGGAAAGTTGTGAATGGCAGGAAGGTGGCTGGTGCAATTAAATCGTTGGTGAATGTAAAGGGACTAAGTCTTGAGTGTGCTAGGGTCTTACATGAGGGTATGTTGTTACCTGTGTTATTGTATAGTAGTGAGACTATGGTCTGGAATAAGAAGTATAGATCTAAAGTTCAATGTGTTCAGATGGACAATCTTAGGGGTGTGCTAGGTGAGAAAAATTGATAAAATGAGGAATGAACTTTTTAGAGAGTTTTGTGTGTGGTGTGAAGAAAGAGAATAAATGAAAAGTATGTTGGATGGTTTGGTCTATGGAAAGGATGACGAATGATAGTCGGTTGGTTACGTGATGTTAGTGGCGAGTGTGTTGTGGAAACCGACCAGCTGGGAGACCGAAGAAAAAGTGGATTGAGTCAGTAAACGAATGTTTGAAGGAGAGAAATGTGAGTTTGGTTGAGGCGAGAAGAAAGGTGTATAACAGGAGTGAATGGCGGGGGATTGTGAGGGGGTATGGTTGTGGCCCACCTGGGCCAGGGGATGAACCCTTACATTGACGATCTACCATAGTGAGGGTCCATCGCTGTCCCATGAAGCTTTAGGGTGGATTTTCTGACTGCGATGAGTTCTCACTAATTAATGGTACTGAGGGGGCGGTAAGGCTGGGCTTTCTTTTCGACTTATGTCATGTTCTTCTACTTTATTTCTAGAATTTAAAACCTGGGGATTATGTTCCCTTTGTAATAGAAAGGGTTCTATTTTTAATTCATGCATTAAGATATACCAATATTTACCTGGATAACCATAATCATGCTCTCCTGTGACTCTAAAACTGTTGGATGCCATCTTTTGCCTTTGCTAACTTGAATAAAATGGGGAACACACAAATGGTGAAGAAAATTGAAAATGAGTAAATCTCTCTCGTTGTCATCTAAAAAATTATATAAAAATAAAATAAAATTTTGGTAGAGAATATGTGATATGCAAAAAAAAAAAAAAATAATAATTAAATAATTTTGACATTCTATTACATGTTATACATCCCAATAGCATTACATTAATTTTATTATAGCAGTTGTAAATGTACCATTTCACAAAATTAGTTTTTCACTTAATTGTATTTTCATTCCAAGATTTATTTACTTTTCAAGTGAACATTCTTTGAAAAATTATTAGATGATTTTCATAACAAATATACAATAATACAAAAATATTTTATCTTTTATAATACAAAACTTTATGAAATAAATAAACAAAAAAATATATACCAAAATGATCATCAAAATTTAGTATCAGATTTGCACCGTGCTGTCTAAGTCGTTTTTTCATAATGTTGAGAAGACTCGGCAAGAAGTCTGGCCAAATGTGAATCAATGTATTTTCAATTTCAGGGTACATATACTTGAAATCCATAGAAATCTAAAATAAATAAATTAAAAAAAAAAAATGTCAATTTTTACACAAAAATATTATAAATATTATCCTTCCCACTAATATAGACCGAAATAAAAATGACAAACACACACACACACACACACGCACATTAAATATTTAGAATATATGTTGGATGAAAAGGGAAAGGATGATGCAGAGTGTAGTAGGGAAGTTGTAAATGGCAGGAAGGTGGCTGGTGCAATTAAATCGTTGGTGGATGCAAAGGGACTAAGTCTTGAGTGCGCTAGGGTCTTACATGAGGGTATCTTGTTACCTGTGTTAATGTATAGTAGTGAGACTATGGTCTGGAATAAGAGGTATAGATCTAAAGTTCAATGTGTTCAGATGGACAATCTTAGGGGCGTGTTAGGTGTGAAAAGAATTGATAAAATGAGGAATGAACGTATTAGAGAGTTATGTGGTGTAAAGAAAGGGGTAAATAAGAGAATAAATGAAAGTACGTTGAGATGGTTTGGTCATGTGGAAAGGATGAATGACAGTCGGTTGGTTAAGCGGATGTATAGTGGTGAGTGTGTTGGGAATCGACCAGGTGAGAGACCAAAGAAAAGTGGATTGAGTCAGTAAAGGACTGCCTGAAGGAGAGGAATGTGAGTTTGCCCAGAAGGCCGTGAGAAAAGGTGTATAATAGGAGTGAATGGCGGGGTTTTGTGACGGGGTATGGTTGCGGGCCTGGGAGTGAACCCCACATTGACCAGATGCCACAGTGATGGTTCGTCGCAGTCCCATGAAGGCCTACGGTAAATTTTTGTAACTGCGACGAGTTCTCACTTAAAGGTATAAAGGGGGCGGTAAGGCTGGGCTTTTTTTTCGACTTGCGTCATATTCTTCTACTACTTTTCTGTTCTGGTGTAGTTGCTTACACACTTTTATTCTCCAATCTTGGAAGAAAAGGATAATAATAATGAATTAAAATAATAAAAATAATAATAATAATAAAAAAAAAAAAATAAAAATAATAATAATAAATAATAATAATAATAAAAAAATAAAAATAATAATAATAATAATAATAATAATAATAATAATAATAATAATAATAATAATAATAATAATAATAATAATAATAATAATAATAATAATAATAATAATAATAATATAATAATAATAATAATAATAATAATAATAATAATAATGATAATGATAATAATAAAATAAAATAATAAAAATAATAATAAATATATATATATATATATAATATATATATATATATATATATTATATATATATATATATATAATATATATATATATATATATATATATATATATATATATATATATATATATATATATATATATTTAATGATATTATGGTGTTGGTGGTAGGCTTTCTGAATGGAATAAAAGTATGAATGACGATAGTGAGGCGTGTGTAAGAATAAATGGTGGTCAAAAGTGATTGTTAGTATTAATTAGTGGAGTGATGCAGGTTGTGGTTGTCTCCTTGGTTATCAATTTGTATATGGAGTGGGGTATGAAAGAATTAGAAATGGGGTTTGGCAGGAATGGTGTTTAGAATGATGGAGAAACGGAGATGAGTGGAGGGTGGCCTACTTATTTATCATGCGGATAATTTGGTTTGTGTGGCGAATCTGAAGAGAGTTTGGAGGATTGGTAGAGAATTTGACAGGGTGTGTAAAGGAGGGGTTTGAAGTAAACGTAGATAAGAGTAAGGTTATGGTTGTGAAGTTAGGCCAGTCCTCAGTGTGAAGTTATGTTGGATGGTGAGGAACTGGAACAAGTGTCTAGTTTAAATATTTAGGGTATATGTTTGGATGAGAAGGGAACAGATGATGCAGAGTGTAGTTAGAAAGTTGGAATGGTAAGAAGGTGGCCGGTGCAATTAAAATCGTTGGTGGATGTAAAGGTAAGTCTTGAGTGCGCTAGATTCTTGCAGTGGGTATGTTGTTATCTGTGTTATTGGTATGTAGTGAGACTATGGTCTGGAATAAGAAGTATAGATTCTACAGTTCAATGTGTTCAGATGGACATCTTAGGGGCGTGCTAGGTATGAGAAAGAATTGATAAAATGAGGAATGAACGTATTAGAGAGTTTGTGTGGTTGTGAAATAAAGGGGTAACGAGAGAAATGTGGAAAGGAGTCAATGATTAGTCTTGGTTAAGCGGGGGTATAGTGGGGGGGGGGTTGGGGACCGACCGGCTGGGAGAGGAAGAAAAAGTGGAGTGGTTAGTAAACGAGTGCTGAAGGAGAAATCCTGAGTTTTTGGCGAGGCGAGAAAATAAAGGTGCATGAAATGGCGGGGTTTGGTGAGGGGGTAATGGTTGTGGCACCAAATGGGCCCAAAGGATGACCCTTACATTGACGATTTACATAGTGGGGTTCCGTCGCGGTCCCGTAAGCTCTAGGGTGGAATTTTCTGATTGCGACGAGTTTCTTACTAATTAATGATACAGAGGGGGCGGTAAGGCTGGGCTTTCTTTTCGACTTTTGTCATATTCTTCTACTGCTTTTCTTTTCCGATGCATGTACGCACCTTACCCCCAGTCTTGGGGAGAAAAAGGTAGATGAAGAAGAAGATACATGTTTTTTCATAAGTTGAAATAAATATTCATCTTCCATGATGGTTATATATATATATATATATTTTTAGATATATATATATATATATATATATATATATATATATATATATATATATATTTTATATATTATATATACCATAGTTATACTTGCATATGGCATGTCTGTTATGCCAAGAATTTGAGGTGGGGATGCAGGAATGTGTTAGAATGGTGGGAGAAATGGATTGAGTGGAAGGGTGCCCTACCTATTATATGCGGATGGATTTGGTTCCCCTGTGTGGCGAATGCTGAAGAGAGTTGAGAGGATATGATAGAGAGATTTGCAGGGTGTGTGAAAGGAGGGGCTTGAAAAGTAAACGTGGATAAGAGTAAGGTTATGGTTGTGAGTGAGGACACTCCTCATTGTGGAGTTCTGCAGATGGTGAGCAGCTGAACAAGTGTCTGAGTTTTAAATATTTAGGGTATATGTTGGATGAGAAGGGAACGGGATGATGCAGAGTGTAGTAGGAAAGTTGTGAATGGCAGGAAGGTGGCTGGTGCAATTAAATCGTTGGTGGATGTAAAGGGACTAAGTCTTGAGTGTGCTAGGGTCTTAAATGAGGGTATGTTGTTACCTGTGTTATTGTATGGTAGTGAGACTATGGTCTGGAATAAGAAGTATAGATCTAAAGTTCAATGTGTTCAGATGGACAATCTTAGGGGTGTGCTAGGTGTGAGAAGAATTGATAAAGAGAGGAATGAACGTATTAGAGAGTGGTGTGGTGTGAAGAAAGGGGTAAATGAGAGAATAAATGAAAGTATGTTGAGATGGTTTGGTCATGTGGAAAGGATGAATGATAGTCAGTTGGTTAAGCGGATGTATAGTGGTGAGTGTGTTGGGAACCGACCGGCTGGGAGACCGAAGAGAAAGTGGATTGAGTCGGTGAACGAATGTCTGAAGGAGAGAAATGTGAGTTTGGCAGAGGCGAGAATAAAGGTGCATGATAGGAGAGAATGGCGGGGGTTTTGTATGGGG
>JABUQX010129621.1:12500-15000 GCA_015478945.1 Trachelipus rathkii
CCTAACATAGCTATTATACAGTTTACTTATTACTTCCTTGCTCTTGTAAACAACATTGCGATTTATTAGGCCCAGCATCTTATTAGCTTTAATCCTTGCTTCCAAACACTGATTATCTACTTTCAAATTACTGCTTATAATCACACTAAATCTTTTTCTTGGTCCACAGACTCAAGTCAATCCCCATTCATATTGTAGTTAAAACTTTTATTTGAGTAACCTAGGTGAATCACCTTACACTTTTTACTATTAAAATTCATTTGCCACTTATCTGCCCACCCAAGAAGTTTATCAAGATCATTTTTAATCTTTATACATCTTCACTATTCTACTGAGGTGGCCACTTTGGTGTCATCTGCAAACTTAGAAACCTTGCATTTAAGTCCCTGGTCTAAATCATTTATATATATGAGGAACAATAGTGGCCCCAGGCCTGAACCCTGTGGGACACCACTCTTCACTATTTCCCATGATGACTTATTGCCATTAAGTTGTACAACACTGTTTTCTATTCCACAACCACTCTTTAATCCAACCATGTACCACTCCACCTATACCACATTGCAATAACTTCTTTATCTGCCTTATGTAGGAAACCTTATCAAAAGCTTTGCTAAAGTCTAAATATATAATATCAACTGGATCTATACGGTCAATGCAGTCAGTAATGTATTCCATAAATTCTAAAAGGTTTGTCTGACATGACCTACCCTTTCTGAAACCATGCTGGGAGTCATACAATACCTTGTTATTTTCAAAATATTTCTCTATATGACCTTTCAGTAACTTTTCCAGAACCTTTAAAACCAGAGATGTTAAGCTAACTGACCAATAATTTCCCAAATCTTCCTTACTACCTTTCTTATAATTAGGCACAACATATGCTGTTTTACAGTCATCTGGCACCTCACCAAATGTTATAGATTGCTTAAAAATCAAATACAGTACCTTTGCAATGCTGGTACTACCCCCTTTCAGAATTCTACCATATATACCATTCCAGGGCCTGCCGCTTTACTTTGGATCAATCTGGTCTAGTAAACGTTTAAATATCTTTTAACCTCATTCAAATTCCTGTAAGTCTATTTGTTTACATGCAAACACAGAACTATTAAGTCTCCAAACTATTATCTATTCTTTCTCAGTAAACACTGAAGCCCAAAATAAGCATGTGCGAAATGTTGCACCAACTCAATTCTGACACATCCACTATATCTTTGTTCCAATCCCATTTTAAGTTGGACCGAATTGTCCTACGTTCTTAGACTTTTAAATTTCTATACATAGGTCGAGAAGAACATTCTTCACCGCTCCTTGCTAAAATTAATTTTTGCCTCTGCCTCTTTGCCGTTTTTTTTATTGACTGGGTACAGTTTATTTCATTTTTCCCTATAATTTTCTAATCATCCTTCCCTTACTCCCTGAAATATTTTTTAAAAACATCTAAGCTTTTCATTAATTTTCTCTCTATCTCTCTATTCACCAACAGGTTTTACTTTTTGCCCCACCTAATGGGTTTATCTTTGTATCAACATACTGACTGAATATCATTAAAATTTGCTTAAAATGTTCCCCCACATGATAAAAGTTTTGGTCTTTAAACTCTTTATCCCAGTCAGTTTTACTAAGCATGTCTCGAAATTTGGTAAATCGCCATTTCGAAAATCTAAGATCTTTTCCTTATTAACTTGCAATTTGGGCCCAGATATCACATTCATATAAAATCTAATTATATTATGGTCCCTAAGTCCTAAATTCTCGCTCACCTCTAACCTCATCCACCATACTTTCATCGTTAGTGTAGTAATTACATCTAATAGTACAATTGTGTCTTGTGGGCTCATGACCATCTGGTTCAAAGTTATCTAGTACCACAATTTAATAAATACAGAGGCTACTATGGTCCAATATATATATATATATAATATATATATATATATATATATATATATATATTTAATTTATATATAAATATAAATATATATTTATATAATATATATATATTATATATATATATATATATATATATATGTATAGTATTTAAGTCTAATAGTTCTGGTATGCATGTAATAAATAGACTTACGGAATTTGAAGTTGAGGTAAAAGAAATTAAATCTTTACTGGACCATATTGACCCAAGTAAAGCTGCAGGTCCTGATGGTTTATATGGTAGAATTCTGAAGGAGGATAGTAGCAGCATTGCAAAGACACTGTATTCTGTTTTTTAAGCGATCTGTAACATTTGGTGAAGTACTAGATGACTGGAAAACAGCCTATGTTGTGACTTGTGACCTATGTATAGAGAAAGATAGGCAAGGAAGTTTTGGAAAATTATCGGCCAGTTAGCTTTAACATCTCTGTTGTAAATGTTTGGAAAAGTTACTGAAGGTCATAGAGAAATATTTGGAAGATAACAAGATATTGTATGACTCACCAGCATGGTTTTAGAAAGGGTAGGTCATGTCAGATAAACCTTTTAGAATTAATGGAATACATTACT
>JABUQX010129621.1:30000-35055 GCA_015478945.1 Trachelipus rathkii
ATATATATATATATATATATATATATATATATATATATATATATATATATATATATATATATATATATATATATATATATATATATATATATATATATATATATATATATATCAGTAACATTTTTACTCGATTTCCTATTTACGATCAATAGCAGCAGATGCAGAGTGCCACTGTGTTTATTAAATTTATCGATAGTATTGTTCCTTATAGTTTAGTTCTATCCAAATTATTTATCTTCTTTCTTCTTCTTCTTAGTTTCTTGTTCTTAAAACAACTATGTTCCTGTATGCACGTTAGTTTATGCGTACCTTTTCTTCGGCGGCTCCACTCATCAGAGTTGTGGAGTCGGTTCAAAAATTTTCCGACTGAGACTCCGACTCCGACTCCGACTCCACCCTCTTCAAAATTACCGACTCCAACTCCGACTCCTACCTCTTGAAAATTACCGACTCCGACTCCGACTCCGACTCCACCCTTTTGAAAATTACCGACTCCGACTCCACCCTTTTGAAAATTACCGACTTTGACTCCGACTCCGAATCCACTCTCTTCAAAACTACCGACTCCGCGACTCCGACTCCGACTCCGACTCAGACTCCGACTCCACAACCCTGCCACTCATATAGTTTTTGTTGAAATGGTAGATTCGAAGGCTTTTTTGATTATTAACTTTTCAATTTTCATAGTTTCATAAATTCTCTTTCCAACTGTATAACCCCAGGCTTATCCGCTATGCTCATTATTACATGTACAATACTTGTAATATATGGATCAAACTTTTTATTACAATTTTTATAATTTCCTGTACTTTAAAGCATTTTCAAACGCCGAGTAATGGTTCATGTCGGCCTTCGATTTGATTTACTCGTGGACTTTCCAACTGCAGGAATATAATGGGTGATTCATTTATGGTAAGGTTACCATATTTTCTGAACGAAAAATCGGGACACCTACAGCTACACATCTTATATATTTATATATATATATATATATATATATATATATATATATATATATATATATATATATATATATATATATATATATATATATATATATATATATATATATATATATATATATATATATATATATATATATATATATATATATATATATATATAATATATATATATATATATATATATATATATATATATATATATATATATATATATATATATATATATATATATTTATATTTATATATACTTACATTTAGTTTGGCTTTTCAGGGCTAGATCCAATATTTGAGATTTTGGGACCCCATTTTAGCCCCCACCTAAAAATGGACATAAAATTCTTAATTTTCAGACAATTTTGATGGAAAAAGCAGACCGCAGCTTTTTCTGATCTCTAGAATATCATTTTCGTGTGTTTTTCTGTGTCTGTTATCATTGCTTCGGCGTTTTCATTTTTTCCAAACCTAATTTTTTGACATTTTTTCGTATCAACTTCTACATTTTTTTTCGAAATGGCTTCAAACTTGAAATACACATAGATTGGTCTATTACGCACAAAATGCACATAGAAGTTTTTTGATTTTTGGAAAATTGTGCTCAGCAATGTCAAATTTCAACAACTACTTTTTTTTTTTTTTAAATTGCTGAGCACAATTTTCCCAAAATACAAAAAACTTCTATGTGAATTTTTATTGCAATAACTCGTCCATATATGTATATTTCAAGAAGTTTGAAATCATTCGAAAAAATACTCAGAAGTTGATACACGAAAAATGTCAAAAAATAGGTTTGGAAAAATGAAAACGACGAAGCAATGACTACAGACAGAAAAACACCCGAAAATGACGTTCTAGAGGTAAGAAAAAGCTGCAGTTTGCTATTTTCCCCATCAATTTGTCTGAAAATTAAGAATTTATGTCCATTTTTAGGTGGGAGCTAAAATGGGGTCCCAAAATCTCAAATATTGGATCTTCCCCTTCATTGGTGGTGCTTTTTGTATTTTTCGGAAGAATGAATTTTCCTTATTAGTTCTGCTTCTCCAAAGATCATTTTATAAAAATCACAACAGGTATAATCATTGTTTATTTTGGTAATTAAAAGTGCCTTCAAAGTATTTAGAGAGAGAGAGAGAGAGAGAGAGAGAGAGAGAGAGAGAGAGAGAGAGAGAGAGAGAGAGAGAGAGAGAGAGAGAGAGAGAGCATGAATGTGGGGGGAAGAAAAAGAGGAAGGGAGGGGAGGAGAGAGGGAAGGGGGGGGGGGAGGAGGCCCCCCCCCCCCCCAAGAAGAAGGAGGGGGGAGGTTTGCATTTGTCCGGGCAAGCAAAGAAGAAATTCCACCAGTTTAAGAATGTTAGAATAAGGTATATTATTCTCAATAAAATAAGTAAAAATTTCAAGCCAACATTCGACTGGAGGCATTCCTCTTGATCTCCAGGTGGACAAAACTTCTGGTCGCAAATACTGTTTAGCATAGACGAACTCATCCTATAAAGCAGTCTCATCAACTGTGAAATGTGACATAAGTTCAGGAATAAAACATTGGGTATTTTGTATTTCCTCCCAGTTGGGCATTTTCTGCAAGGTAATCCAGGTAAAATTTTTCAAATTATCGATTGGTTTGATCCATTTATTTAAATACTCAACTCCAGTTTTATAAAAAGTATACACATATTGTCTAAATTTTGCTACTTCTGATCCAAGTACCTCTTTCTCCAATTTTTTAAGTATTGATGATACGTAGGCTATCGTAATAAATATACGAAATATACGAAAGCATGTTAAAATTGGGTTTGTATCATAAAATCGGGACGAAATCGGGACTCTCTTCTATATCGGGACGAGGGTTTCAAAAAAAGGACTGTCCCGGCTAAATCGGGACGAATGGTAACCTTAATTTATGGGCTTGTTTTAAAATAGGTTGTATTTGAAAAACGACGCGTGACACGTGTATAACTATCCCGTTTTCTTTTCCAGTATTGTTTGGCAAATCATCATGGAAGACTCACACCGCAAAAATGTCTCCAAATTGTTCAGCTGTATTACGAAAATCATCTTCTGGTAAAATTGTGTTTCGTGCACTTAGAGCAACATATGGTGCGCATCACAGACCTACAGAAACCACTATTGCCAATACCATCCGCAAATTTAAAACGCAGCTTACATTATTGGATGATACCCGGAGAATTAGACCACATCCAGCTCGCAGTGAAGAGAATATGGCGGCTGTAGCTGTCAGTGTGGCGGACGACCCTGACGAATCGATTCGGCGCCGTTCACAAGAGGTAGGTTTGTCGTACGCCACAACCTGGCGAATTTTACGCAAGGATCTTGGGTTTAAAGCATACAAAATCCAACTCGTACAGGAATTGAAGCCGCCCGACTTAGGTTTGCGGCGTGTTTTCAGTGAAAGGGTTCTACAGCAGCTCAATGAAAATCCCCTGTTTTATCGCGAGATTTTGTTCAGCGATAAAGCTCATTTCTAGCTCAAAAGGTATGTTAACAAATAGAACTGCCGTATATGGGCTGATAAGCAATCTGAAGAGTTTAAAGAGCTACCGCTACAGCCACAGAAATGCACAGTTTGGTGTGGTCTATAGGGCGGCGGAATCATCGGTCCATATTTCTTCAAAAAATGAGGCCGGACAGAATGTAACCGTGAATGGGGAACGCTATCACGGCATGATAACGGAATATTTGCTGCCACAAATTGAAGCCCGTGGCCTCCGTGAGCTTTGGTTTCAACAAGACGGCGCTACTTGCCATACAGCGCGAGAAACAATGGACCTATTGAGAAATCATTTTGGTGAGCAATTGATTTCACGTTTTGGACCTGTGAATTGGCCTCCTAGATCGTGCGATATCACACCATTGGATTATTTTTTGTTGGGGTTACCTGAGTACTGGTCTTCAGGGATAAGCCAGCCTCCATTGACGCTTTAGAAGCCAACATTGCTAGCGTTATTCGCGACATACCGATCGCTATGCTCGAACGCGTCGTCCACGATTGAACCTTCAGGATGGACCATTTAAACCGTAGTCGCGGCCAACATTTAAATGAGATAATCTTTAAAAAGTAAATGCCATACATTGTTCTTTCGACTCATAATAAACTTTTCACCATAAGCTTCAATGCTATGCGTTTTATTTCCATCGTAAAAAACAAACCTCCAAATAAATCACACTATATATATATATATATATATATATATATATATATATATATATATATATATATATATATATATATATATATATATATATATATATATATATATATATATACATATATATATATATATATATACATATATATATAAATATATATATTTTTATATCTTTATATATATATAATATATATATATAACAGCATTAGTCACATTTACTAACTTGCTAATCTTGTTTTTTGTGTAAGGATGTCATTAAAAATTCCAGGCAATGGAGATACTATTGGACTTAAGAAAGCACCGACGCTGAAGAGTATTGAATAGAATGCCTCTGAAACAGATAAAGCGTAAATATACCAGCAATTATATTCCTTTAAATAATTAAAAAAAAACTTTAATTTAAATCATTTTTGATTAGCAGATATATTGATCTGCATAAAATTAGAACAATTTTTAATTCAATTCTAAAGAAAACGTTAGCAACGTTGAAGAATAGTATGAAAACTCTACCTTTATAAAGACACTTGTATTTTTGAACTACCAAAAAAACTTATTCAACTAGCAATTTGATTTGCCAAAACTAATATTTCATATTGTTTTAAATTTTATTATTTTCATAATATTATGTTTTAGAGCAGTTTTATTTATTAGGTTTACTGTTAAAATTAAAGTTATGCTAATGATTTAATTCTGAATGTTTTATAAAACATTTCTTACCATCGTCTTTTGTTCTTCCAATTTGACTTGTCCATGAATTGAAAAACATGGCGTAAAATCGGGCACAAGTTACTAGGAACATAAACCATAATGAGCATGTGAAATTTGAGATTGAAAGTACACTACTCCTAAAAGGTATTTTCCTCTTTATTTGATGCTCTGAATTACGAAAAAAAAAAATAATAATAACGAAATTAATAATAATAATAATA
>JABUQX010129622.1:0-2500 GCA_015478945.1 Trachelipus rathkii
GCCTCCCTATTTCATCCGTGAGTCTATTGGATCTACTTGGATTCCCCTTAAAAATTTGATATATGATCTTTTAGATTCAAATCAGTAATTTTTCAGTAAAATCTTGCTCATGTTTTACACACCGTTAAAGCAGTAAATCAGTATAAATCATGAGGTATGAACTACTTCCTATTCTCTCGTCCACCTCCCCTCTCTCTCTCTCTCTTCTCTCTTCCTCTCTCTCCGTCTCATTCTTGATCTATTGTCTCTATTGATCATCGAGCAGGTTCGAATGGGAAACTTTCTTTAGTGCTAAGTCTTTCGCGTCGCTCGGAAGCCGCAGACTAAGGGCGTAGCGCATATTTTGCGTTCGCTTCTCGGGGGGAGCCACACCCGCTATTATATCATGCCTAGATGAACTTGAAATTTCGCGTGTGATCAGTTAACACCTACATAGAAACAATTCCAAGTGTTGACGCGATACCATCTATTCCATTCCTATCGAAAAGGGTGTCAGCGGTCAAACCCGGTGGACTACTAACTATATATATATATATTATTACGTTATTAGATGATATTATATAGTATATAATATATATATATATAATAATATATATAATATAATATATATATATATATATAATATATTGTATAGTATATATATATTATTATTATATTTAATTACTTAACGTTGAGACACGTGAAAATTGTAATTATCATTTACTGTTATATGTATAACGAAGTTTAAAATTTAAAATAAACATTACAAGGTGCGTAAATTGGTTTTTTGAGAGTGGCGATAAGCATTGTACTGAGGTTGATGGCACTCCACTAGTTTGTGGATCGGCTGTCAATTCTTAATTCAATACAAATGTATTGAAAATAGAAGGGTGTGGAGCGGTCATTGTGTGAAACGTAAAAGAAAATGATATTTTAAGGCTAAACTATAACCTTTTTATATTTCGCTTAATGAATCGCTTATTGAATTTTTTATTGGCCTTTTTTTTTTAAATTAAAATAAAAGTAAGATATGTAACGTTTTTTCACTATATCTTGTTGTATCTTATTATCAGTTCTGTGTCCACAAGTAAGTGGTTTTCTAATAAGTAGTAAAACATTAGTTAAAAAGATATACCTTAACCTAACTTTTACCTAACTCATTTCAACCCTAGAATATCTTCTCTTATGTTATCATAGGAGGCTATGTAGAATTTTTTTTAACCGACCTTCCCGTTCTGTGTCTGCCGTTAAGCAACTTTGTCCCATAATTAATAATATTATATATTATTATATATATATAATATATTATATTTATATATATATATATATATATATATATATATATATATATATATATAGGAACTTGTCCTTTAAAAGGGATGTTAACCAATATATATATTCTATCGAAAACGAACATATGTAATCCGATTTTTTTTCGATTTTTCAAAAAAAAATTTGAGCGCAAGAGTTGCCAAAAGTTTTTTTTTTAACTAAAGAATACCCACGATTAAATCGCAGGATGGAAAGAGTCAGGGTCTCTGGGCCTCAGCGGGGGACGACGGGGGGGGACTTCGTCCTCAACCTCTGTCCCCTGCCGTCGGCTCGACCCCCTTAAAAAAGAATAAAAGAAGAAAATTATAAAAATTAACATAAAAAATTAACATGAAAAAAATAAAAAATGCAACTTGTGGTAACTATCGCGATCTTTCTATTGGAGTTTTAGCTAACACGTGACACTGCAGGGCTGCACGAGCGAGTTCTGCGATTTTCGATATCACGTCACTTTATGTAACTTTCCTTTTAAAGGATAATGCTATCAATAATATATATTAGAACTTCTCATTTAAAGGGTAGTTACCGATATATATCGAACGAACAATGTAATCGATTTTTTTTTCGAAATTATTTCAATTCAATAGCGCGAAAAGGTTTCCAATAACAGCTTTTCTTTTTTTTTTAATGAATCCCTTAGACTAAATAAATTATAGGACACAGACATGTTAACACTCTAAAATGTCCTACTAAATACTGTTGACGGCAATTTCTTAGATAAGCAGGCAATAAAAAGTACTTGAACGTAAAACGTACTAAAATGTTGCTAGGATGTATAATTGTTCCAAATATTTACTTATCCACACATCATCAATGATGCTAATCGTCAGTAATTCTCACTCTCTCCTGCAAAATTATTTCTATCAATAACTTATCTCTTTTCCTTCTTCTAAAGAAATATAAAAGATAAATTAAATAACAATATCGATGAAAGCCTCTCCACGTCTCTAGAATAAACAGGTAGCTTTCTACTACTCATCTCTAATGCAATATATATGTTTGAAAGAGATTAACACGGTTTTTCAGAAATGTTCACCTTGATTTTCACAATTTAAATTTCTAGCCTAGAACATGTAAATAGACAGTTATAATTGTTGCATGCGTTGGATAATTGTGTACTTGACGTTATAATCTCAGAGTTTTCTCACCTGGTTAAGCTTATTATTCGAGCTCACTATGGTAAGATGAA
>JABUQX010129622.1:7500-17500 GCA_015478945.1 Trachelipus rathkii
TTCCGGAGACCCCCCCGGAGGGGGGCAAAGTCCACCCCGTCGTCCACCAGGAGGCCGAGAGACCCCGGCTCTTTGCATCTTGCGGTTTACCCTGGGGTACTCTTTTAGTTAAAAAAAAATAAAAATCGTTTTTCAAACATTATTTTCCATGCGCTATTCTAAAATATGTATTAGTTTTCTTGTCCTATCGTAGTTTTGGATATTAAAAAAAAATTAAAAAAAAAAAGTAATTTTTTTTTTCATTTTCCATACAAATTTCAAACGCTGATTCCATATATGTTATCAGTTTTCTTGTATCTATCTTAGTTTTCGAGATATCATGCGGGTAACTTCTTTAGTTTAACCATAATAATAATAATAATAATAATAATAATAATAATAATAATAATAATAATAATAATAATAATAATAATAATAATAATAATAATTAAATAAAATTAGTTATCTGAAAACATTTAACAGAATCAATAACTCTTACGTCACTAGAAATTAATTAAATAACATTGGTAATCTTAAAATATTGAATGATAAGCTATGTATAGAGTGAGGCTTTTCCTTATTTTATAATCTTTTATAAAAGGAACATATTTTTAAATAATTTTGCTTCACTATATTTTTATATAAAGATTTTAGAAACATTTTCAACATCCTAGGCAATCATTTAGTACGTTTTACGTTCAAGTACTTTTTATTGCCTGCTTATCTAAGAAATTGCCGTCAACAGTATTTAGTAGGACATTTTAGAGTGTTAACATGTCTGTGTCCTATAATTTATTTAGTCCAAGGGTATTCATTATAAAAAAAAAAGAAAAGCTGTTATTGGAAACCGTTTCGCGCTATTGAAATAAAATCATCGAAATAATGGCGATTACATTGTTCGTTCGATATATATCGGTATACCCTTTAAAGGGAGAAGTTTCCTATATATATATATATAGGCACTTATCTTTAAAGGAAGTTACATAAAGCTGAGTGATATCGAAAATCGCAAGACTCTGCTGTGCCAGCCCTGCAGTGGTCACGTGTTTAGCTAAAACTCAAATAGAAAGATCTCGCGATAGTTACCACAAGTTGCTTTTTTTTATCATGTTATTTTTTGGAGGTATTTTAATTCATTTTTTATATAATTTCTTTTTATCAGTATTTTATTAGGGGCTCGAGCCCGGACGGAGAGGAACAGAGGGATGACGACGAAGACCCTCAAAGCACGTCCGCTGAGAGTACGAGAGACCCTAGACTCTTTCATCCCTTGCGATTTAATCTTGGGTATTTCCTTTAGTTAAAAAAAAACCTTATTGGCAACCTTGTCGCACTATTGGCTTGAAATAATCGAAAAAAAATCGATTACATTGTTCGTTCGATATATATTGGTTGAACATCCTTTTAACCAGGAACAAGTTCCTATTATATATATATATATAATATTAATATATATATATATATGATATATATATATATATATTATATATATATAATATATATATATATATATATGACAAAGTTGACTTAACGGAGACACAGAACGGGAGGTCGGATTAAAAAAAAAATTCTCACATAGCCTCTATGATACATAAATTAAGATTTTTCTAGGTTGAAAGAGGTTAGGTAAAAGGTTAGTTAGTATATCTTTTACTATATGTTACTAACTTTAAAACACTACTTGTGGACACAGCTGATAAAAGATACAACAATATTTGTGAAAAAAGGTTACATATCTTACTTTTATTTTATTTAAAAAAATGGCCAATAAAAATTCATAAGCGATTCATAAGCGAATATAAAAAGGTTTAGTTAGCCTTAAAATATCATTTTCTTTTACTGTTTCACGACAATTCGACCGCTCCAGGCGACCCTTCTATTTCATAATTTTTTGAATTAAGAATGACGCGCCACTAAACTAGTCCTTAACATAAACAACAAAAAAATTTTTAAGTACTTTCAATAAAACTAATTTACGCACTTGTAATGTTTATTTTAATTTTGAAACTTTCGTTTCATATACATATTTAATAATTTACAATTTCACGTGTCTTTCCCGTTAAGTATTTTTATATATATATAATTAATATATATATATTATATATATAATATTTAAATATATTTTATATCTATAATAAAATTTATATATTATATATATATATTATATATATATATATATATATATATATATATATATATAGTAGTATTCCACCGGTTTGAGCGCTGACACCCTTTTCGATAGGAAGGAATAGAGGTATCGCTTTCAAACTTGGAATATGTTCTATGTAGGTGTTAAACTGATCACACGCGAAATTTCAAGTCTCTAGGATGTATATAGGGGGTGGCTCCCCCCGAGAGCGAACGCAAAATATTGCGCTTACGCCCTTGTTGCGGCTTCCGAGCGAGCGAAGATTAGGCCTAAAGGTTCCCATTCGAACCTGATGATCAATAGATCAATAGATCAAGGATGGACAGGAGGGTGGCAGGATGGTGGTTTGATTTACTGATTTACTGCTTTAGGGTGTGTAAAACATGACAATTTTACTAAAAAATATGACTTGAATCAAAAGATCAATATATCAATAGATCAATAGATCAATAGATCACGGATGAATAGGAGGGTGATTGGATGGTGGCTTGATTTACTGATTTACTGATTTAGGGTATGTAAAACATGACAATTTTAACTAAAAAATACGACTGAATCAATAGATCACGGATGGACAGGAGGTGTTGTGATGGGTGGTTTGATTTACTGATTTAGGGTATGTAAAACATGACAATTTTACTAAAAAATATGACTTGAATCAATAGATCAATAGATCACAGAATGGGTGATGAGGGTTGTTTTTATTTACTGATTTACTGATTTACTGCTTTAGGGTATGTAAAACGTAAAAATTTTAGTAAAAAATATGACTTGAATCAATAGATCACAGAAGGGCTTAGAAGGGCAGTTTGATTTACTAATTTACTGATTTACTGCTTTAGGGTATGTAAAACATGACAATTTTAGTAAAAAATATAACTTGAATCAATAGAATCAATAGATCACGGAAGGCTGGAGAAGGCAGTTTGATTTACTGATTTACTGAAGTTACTGCTTTAGGGTAGTAAACGTAATTTGTAAACAAAAAGAATAAGAAATTTTATTTATTTATTTATTTATTTATTTATTTATTTTTATTTTTATTTTTATTTTTTCTTGATGGTTCTGAAACCATTATTTTCGAGATCTACAGACCCAAAAACATATATAAAGACACCAACATTGTTGTTATACCAATGTTTATTGACTCGTCACCGCAACCGGCTCCTGCAACCGGAGCCGGAGCAACTCTAATCCGATTCCAAACGCAACTCCTTTCTAGATATTCAACTCTGAATCCTCTCACCAAATTTCAGCCTTATACGAACACTTCGATTTTTTAAGGGGGTGGGTTCCCCCTTCGGGGGACCGAGGGGGACGCAATCTCATCTACGACGAGGTTACGTCACCATCTAACACCCCTACAAATTTTAGCCCGATACGATAACTCTAACCTCTAAAGATATATATCGGAGCCATAGGCTGAGTCGGAGCCGGAGCCGGAGCCTAAAAATCATTTCATAATAATAATAATAATAATAAAAATAAGAATAAGAAAAAACTTCAGAGGCTGAACCAAAGTCGTTCGCGCTGGCTGAAGCGGAGTCGTTCGCGCTGGCTGAAGCGGAGTCGAAAGGCTGGCTTGCGTTCGGAGGCGAAACCGGAACCGGAGTCGGAGCCGGAGCCAGAGCCGGAGCCGGAGCCGGAGTCGGAGTCGGAGTCGGAGTGCGTAAAAAAAGCGATTCCTTACAGGAATCGTTTTTCGTCCTCAGAATGATTCCCTCGGGAATCGATCTTCGTACCAAATTTCAGCTCTACGATCAAATTTAATTTTCAGGGGCAGCGTCCCCTCTTAGGGGGGGACGCAGGGGTACGTAATCTCGTCTACGACGAGATTACGTCATCAGGTTCGAATGGGAACCTTTAGGCCTAATCTTTTGCGTTCGCTCTCGGGGGGGGCACCCCCATATACATCCTAGAGACTTGAAATTTCGCGTGTGATCAGTTTAACACCTACATAGAACTACCAAGTTTGAAAGCGATATCTCTATTCCTTCTATCGAAAAGGGTGTCAGCGGTCAAACTATATAAAATACTCTATATATATATATATATATATATTATATATATATATATATATATATATCTATATATATATATATATATATTATATATATATATATATATATATATATATATATAATTATATATATATATGTATATATATATATATCAATTAGTAATGGGACGTATTAATCGGAATCGGCATCGGAATCGAAAGAATCGGGTGTTTTTCAGGAATCGAATCGGAATCGGGAATCGGCAACAATTGTACCGATTCTTTGACGCGATTTTTGGCCACACAGATCTGAGAATAATTGTTTATTCGAGAATTATGTTATTCCAAAGACAATATTCGTAGTAAACCAGTATTGATTTTAATTTCAGTTCTTCCTTAATTCTATTTAATTAAAGAAACCTGGATTGAGCGGCTCATCTTTACGTAGAGCCTAAGATATCATGTTAAGATTTTCAGACAGTCACGGTGAAGGAGCCATTATGCAATGTTTCGTTAGTCATGTTATGTAATATGTTTTGATAATTATATACCAGTGAACTCGTAAGTGAGCAGTGATATATTTGCCTTGTAGGTTTGTAATTAATTGGAGTTATTGAATATGCATTATGTAATTAATATATTATGAAATTAATATTTTCTTATATAAGAATATTATTAAACAATTTGCACACTTATCCTTTCACACTTATCCATGTCTTTGCACACTTATCCATGTCTATCCATGTCTTATCCATGTCTATCCTTTTAGGCGGATAGGCTATTAACGTTATCGAAAGTTGTTCGTTCTTTCAAAATATCAACCTGGCATACACACACACATAGTTCCTTCTTATCCAATTTCACTTTAGGCACACCTCCTAGGGCCTGCGAAATTTATAATTGAGAAAATAAAAGTTAAAGGAATTAAAATAGAACTTTAAATTTTTGTTTAGTCAGTTTTATTTCTGCAGACTTTTGTTCTTTTTGAATGAAAATCTTTAATAATTTCCCGAACTGGAATCTGTTTTAAACTTATATTTCATTTTTTGTATGTAAACTTTAAAGTTATATATATATATATATATATATATATATATATATATATATATATATACATATATATGAGAGAGTTAGAAAGAGAAAGCATATATATATATATATATATATATATATAAAGGAGGATTTCTTGGTATTGGATTTATCGAAAGAAAGAGCAGGTTGATATATGAGCAGACATATATATATATATATATATATAGTATATATATATATATATAAATAAAAAGAGAGAGAGTATATATATATATATATATATATATATATATATATATATATATATATATATATATATTTATAATTTTTTTTTTATTTATTTTTTTTTATTTTAAAATATACTAAAATATTAAAAATTTAAATTAATAATTTAAAATTAACATTATATTATTATAATAAATAATCATGGCAAGCAGTTACCAATCAACCAGCAAAGATGATCATTCCTGCAAATCAAAAAAAGTTTAGCATGGAAATTATTCGACATAGCTAAGGATGATCAATCAAAAACTATTTTCAAATTATGCAAAATCCAAATATCAAGAGGAACCAATTGAGGTGGCTTTACAACAACAATATGCTTAAATATTTAAATACTAAGCATCCAAAATAATTAAAAGAGAAAGAAGAAAAGGAAAGACAAGGACAGAAAAGGAAAAGATCTCTTACGGTAAATATTTCAGAAACTAAAAGGAGTAAAACTGAGTTGCAATGTTCTAAAATCTAAGCAACCAACTTTGATTGACACTCTTAACAAAACCAAAATATGGCATATAAATGACTCTAAATCCAAGAAGATTCCCAGACCTATTGGAGAAATGATCGCAGTGGATTTGCAACCATTTTCAATAGTTGAAGACATTAGTTTCATAAGACTGATAAATCATGTGTGCCCAAACTATGTAATTCCTTCAAGAAAATATATAAAAGAAACTATTGAGAAAAATATATATGAATGTGTGAGAAATAAAATACAAGATCAGATTAATGCAGGGGAATACTTGTCTTTTACAAGCGATGGATGGACAGCTGATACTGCAAATACCTCATTTTTAAGTTTACCTGCTCATTGGTTATCTAGCAACTATGAACAACAAAATGCCATCCTTCGAGTTTCACCTTTTCACGTATCTCACACAGCATCTAATATAAGTGATTGTCTTCAAATTGTTATGGAAGAATTCAATATTCGTGAAAATTGTAAGGGATAACGCACCTAATATGGCTGCAGGAGTTATACAAGCAGGATTCCTTGTTTTCATCTCGCAACTAGTTCTCAATGATTTCTTCATCCAGCATTAGCTGGTTATTACATTGTTATTACATATTATTGGCATATGGTTACATATATTACAAGTTATTGCTGGGACATGAGATAGTTATAAATATTATATTATATACATTTGAGAAAGAGTTATTACATATTACATGAGCATATTACATGCTATTATACACATATTATTACATACATACATACATATACATATATAGAGCATATATTATTATTACATGATGACATATATATACATAGCAAATCCCATGACTCTAAGTACTGAACCTACTCCCTAAGACTTTGGATTTACACAAACAATTGAAAAAGGGTTCATGCACTGAGGTCTCCTGCATATACATATATTACACATATTATTAATATATATGATATTATTATTAATATTATTATATATATATATATATATATATATATATATATAGATATATATATATATATATATATATATATATATATATATATATATATATATATATATATATATATATGATATTATATATATATATATATATATATAGAGAGTATATATATATATATATATATACATATACATATACATATTATATATATATATATACATATATATGTATATATATATATATATATATATAAATCGCATGACTCTATACTGAACCTCACCCCAAGATTTTGGATTTATACAACAATTAAAAGTGTGGTTTATGCACGAAAATCCCTCGTATTATTATATATATATACATATATATATATATATATATATATATACATATATATATGAGAGCATATATATATATATATGGTATATATATATGGTTGCTAATTGGGAATTTAAATCGGAATCCTAAACTGAATCGGTAATTTTGGACTGGTACGGAATCGGAATGACATCGGCTGGAAATTTGGAATTGTCCATCACTAATATATATATATATATATATATATATATATATATATATATATATATATATATATATATATATATATATATATAGCAGCATAGTTACCTCCAGTATATATATGAAAGAGTATATATATATATATATATAGAAGTATATATATATGGTATAAAATATATGTTGGGTAAATATTGCATAACCGCAATTTAGTATTTAGATTTTTTTTTTTTTTACAGAGATAAACACCATCACTCACGGGCAGAGCCCTAATCAAGGAGGAGGTACTCTGTTTACCGTCCGACAGGACGAAGGGGCTTCCAAGGGGAGTAATTAGGCCACATTCTCCCCACCTGACCAGTGCCACAGAACCTGGGACCCGCTGGTTTGGCGAGGCTCTAACACTGAGCTATCGGGCGCTTTTAAATAAATAATAAATATAAAATACATAAAAAAATTAAAAACATATATATATATAAATATCACTATTATTACTATTATTTATATTACTATCACCACCATTACCATTACTACTAGCTTATCATCACTATTATTATTATCAACATTACCATTATCACTATCACTATCATTGACATTACTATCATCATTATCATTATTATTATTATCATTACCGTCATTACCATTATTAATATCACTATCGTTATCATTATTATCATTAATATTATTATTGTTACATACACTGTATTTCACACAAATATTCACTTCACTTCACATAATATATATACATGTAAACTGGAAGATACAAAAAACTATTGAATGTTCCCATCAACAAGCAGCCATCTCGAGAGTCAACTTTTGAGACTAGATGATTCTGATATCAGAGTCGCACAATCTTCTATAATATAATGTAATCATTGCTAGTGAAGAAGGAGCTTTTTTGTTATTTATTATGAACTTATCTTTGAAGGAACATAGTTTCAAACTTCTGTTGCTTCACAATAACTTTTCAAAATTTGTAAAAATTATTATTAAATTAATTTGAACATTTTATAATCTCAAAATTTCAAAATAAAAGTGCGAAAATATTAAGTAATTATCAAAAGGTTCTTCTTTCTTGAAGCTTGATTCTTTCTAAGCTTAACTATTTCATGATTTCCTGAATCCAAGATTCTTTTGAGAGAGTGCTTTATTTTTCATTAAATTCCTTTCTAGATGTTTTCCCTGCTCTTTTCTTTCTGTTCCTTCTAGTTGTAAACACATCTTGACCCAACGACACCAGAATAATATAGAATAATAGTTATTTACAACTTAGTATAAAAATGTACTACATGTGCGTGGCTATTTTTGTTACTAATGATATTTTAAAAAAATTATGAAGATAACAATGGGTGAATATAATGAGAGAGGAGAGAGAGAGAGAGAGAGAGGAGAGAGGAGGAGAGAGAGAGAGAGAGAGAGGAGTTGGTTATATATGCGATCTCGGAGTGAATAATTGACCAGAAATTGCTTTCGGAGTGAAGCTCAGATTCTTTCTTTTTTTTAAATTTTATTAAAATTTGTATGAACTTATTTCGAATTGTGTTTAGTTATTAATTATTTTTTTAGGTACGAATTTTCGTTCAAATAAAATAAAATGATAATTACGTTTTATTATTAAAATTAAATGATAAATATGTTTTACAAATAACTTAAAAAGGCAAAAATATTTGAAAAGACAGAATTATCTCAGGTGATTAATTTTACAGGAAAACTAACATATCATGTATGCTTAGTACCGAATGAAAAAAAAAAAAAAAAAAAAAAAAAAATCGAAAAGTATGACACTTACAAAAAAAACCAATTACATATTTGAATCAGCGTATAAAGCTTATTATATGCAAAGTCGTTTTTATTTTTAAACTAACGAATACCCAAGGGTAGACCGCATTGATACCAGGAGTCGGGGTCTCGGTCCTCATTTAGGTGATCGACGGGATTTTGTCTTTCGATGGTTTCGATTCCCTAATGGAAATATATTCTGAACTTCAATTTTAAATACGATGGGGACAGAGGGGGGGGGACGAACACTTTATATAATAAGCTTTATATTCTGAATCCAAAAAAGGAAACTGCTCTTTTGGAACGCTTTGTACTTTCAGTTTATCTGTAATAAGTTTTTACACATCTCTAAATATGTATTTTATTTTCCCAAGTATGTCATACCTCTCTTTTCTCGAGATGTCCTCCTGGCTCTTTCTGGAATTATGGCCTTAAATATTAATAAACTGGATAAAGTTTAATAAAGTAATAAAATCGTACAAAATATTTTTGTCTTACCTATATATATACATACATACATATATACATACATATATATATATACATATATACATACACACATACATAATATATATATATATATATATATAGTATATATATATATATATATATATATATATATATATATATATATATATATTACACAAACATATTTTTTCTTTTAAAAGGAACATAAAATTTGAAATAGTGGACTTCATCATTAATAAAATAAATTGACTTTTGAGTCTATTTTATTTAATGTAAATTTAGAATTGTCATAAAAATTTTCAGAACAAAATTGTAAATATTTTACTTAGAAGGTTATTTGACAAAGAAAAACGCGGGACATTCAATTCACATGAACCATATAGAATATATATATATATATGAAAGTATAT
>JABUQX010129623.1:0-23068 GCA_015478945.1 Trachelipus rathkii
GCATTAAGTCATTCATTATTATGGTATTACCTAGTTTATAATTAGTTTATAATTTTTTGACATTGTGCATTTTTGATTAGTTGTTCATCATAATATCTCATTTTATAGCGTAATTTTAGTAATATTTTTTAGAGCATAATTTTCAACATTATGTGTACTTTTAGTAGATAATTTTCAGACATTGTATATATCTTTTAGTAGATACAAATTATTTATAGATTTATTAATAGATAATATGCCTTATTATTCAGTATTCTTCCTTTGATTGTATATAGTAACTGTATCATATATTAAATCATTATAATTATTCGCTTAAGGTTCTGATAATCGGAGTTCCGTATATGATAAGTTAAAAGCTGGATTGGATATAGGATATTGGTCTCTGTTTTTTGTGCTTAACAGACTCGCTTTATGGGGCTTTTGTTGTGGATTTTCTATAGTTTTGCTAATAACTCATTCCGTTTTCTTAAAAATTCTTACATGAGAAACATTTCAAAGAATGTCCACATTATATTGAAGTGTATGGTCATACGATACCTAGTTCCTAATGAAGATATTATCTATACATTATTGACCTTAATAATTAACTTAGATACTATTATTTATAATCAACGAATTATTAAAGTCAGTGGCTGTATTATATATATATTAAAATTGAAGAATCCTCATGAATGGGGATAATACTAAAAACATAACTATAAACTCTTTCAGAAACCTATAGCCGGAAGGTTATGTAGAAACCTTTCTCTTAGTTATTTTAATTAGAGTTTAGTCCTTTGGTTATAGCTATTATTAGTCAAAAAATACTCAGTATTACATGCGATTAATATTTAATTATTTAATGTTATTATTACATATAATCGCAATATTTACTATTTTATGATCATTTATATGTATTAAAAGATTATTAATAATATTAATTTAATTGTTGTGTAAATACTTCTGAATTAAACTTGTGCTGTATGTGTGTGTGTGTGTATGTTGAGTGTAATGTATGCTTGTGTGTGTTGGATTGTTATGTATATTCTGGAGTGGGCTGTAAAATTCTAAAAAAGTGAGTTCTTATATGGGTGAGCTTGTATAGTTGATTATATAGTATGGTCAGAATGCTTAAGTGTTGTGTTTTATGTTTTGAGTTTAGAGGTATAATAATCACTGGTTATTATGCTCGCTTGATTTTCGAAAGCTTATGAATCTAGGGAGGAAGAAGTAACGAATTGTAAATAGTGTGTGAGGCATATTTGAAGGACGAGGATTAGACCACTAGAATATGCCGAGACTTATTAGAGAGCTTAATATCGAGCTAACTCAGTAATACCATGTCATAGCATAATCACATTAGGAATCTGGTGGAATATCCCAGCTTGTATAACGACTTAACCCGTTATTAACTTGACGTATAATCCTTTTAGAGAGAGAGAGTCATGGTTTCCTGGAAGCCTTAATCCATTAGAGATATTAAAAGAATAGGATTTACTTTTTATTTTGAAATCACGAAAGTATATACTACTATTAATATACTAACAAACACCAATAAAAAATGTTGGAGAGCGGTATCTAATCTCCACCAAAGTAGCGATAATAAACACTTTCACTTCACCAAAATCCATTGATGCTAAATATAAATAAATGGTATACAATATATCATTTATATAAAATATAAAGGAGTTATTTTATAATAAAAAGAGTAACATTAAAATAGATAAGTTATATAATATATACTTAGAACAATATGATATAGATCTATATAGTAACAGGTATAAAGTATAGGATGGGAAATTTAATTAAATGTTAGTTAATAACAGTATCGTAAGTAATGGGATTAGGGAGAGGTTGGGAGCAACTCAATAAATATATTGAAATTATAATTATATAATAATAATATAATACTAATACTATATATTATATAATTAATATATATATAATTAATGATAAATTTAAATAATATTTTAATATATTAATCTAAATTTGAGATAATACTATGATATTATTAGATATGTATTAATTAATTATATTATAATATATATATCATTACTATATATTATATGATATATTATATTATAAATAAATAGACCAGGAAAAAATTATATTGTGTATAGCTAGAATAATTACTTTCATTATCACACTCAGTTAGAGTTATATTGGGTCATCTATAGAGTGACACTTGTTAGGGACAAAATTATTAGTTATCGCTAGTCAGAACAGGGTGACTAAAATAATAATTTATCGGGAAGGTTAATATTTATTGGAATAAACAAATCAATAATTTATCGAAAAAAGCTTAAATTAAATCAATACTGAGAACACACACGCGAAATATCGTTGAAGAATAATCATCTATTCCACAACTGTTGAAGTATAACTTTTTGCCTAATCTAAAGCGTAATCGATTCAACATTTTAACATTATTGTAGAGGTTAGTCATAGAGGTCCAAGTACTGCAATTTAACGAATTGCAATGCTCTAATTATCAAATAATGACCTACAAACAGGCGGTTATGGGCCGTTCTCAGGATGAGGTCCTAATATAAAGATTGACAGTGTTGTAAATATAATGAGCGTAATACTTATCTAATGTGGTAGATGTGCATTTTTAAAATATCAATGGCTAAATATCTAACAGTAAAGAATATAGACATCACACATGAATATGTAGTATGGAATTATAGTTACGAATTGAGGGTGGAATCGAGTAGGTGTCAATAACAGGTCGATGAACTAATAAAGTTAAAAAATTGAAGCTGCAAGAGGATTTTTGGTGGTTGACCAGTTGGTAAGGCTTATTTAAAGTAGCGTTATAGTGTCTTCCGGATATTAGCCACCCACCCATATACTGAAACAGATTAAAATCCTCACGTAGCTGTAATACTTTTCTAGGAGCATATTGTCTCTGGAGAAAATTCTGACTCTAATTTTGGGGCTTATCGAACATTTCCTATGTAAAGAAAATGACGAAATGATGAAGAATATATATCCTTCTTATCGTCTTATCTAGTCATACATGTATTGTAGCAGTATCAATAATCTAAAGAGTAGGTAGAGAAGGGAGGAAATAGTAGGGTATAACACTATCACATCAACAGACATTAAGTCATGTTTCTGGAAGTACCTCATCAATATTTTATCTCATGTAGTTAATCTTTCGATTAGCTCAGACAAACAAAATTAAAGATATTTGTTACCCAGATAATAAGCACACACACTACTCACAAACACTAATCACTATCGGAGTGAAGAAAAAGAAATCGCGGTGGTAATCGAGAGTACACGCATTGTGCCTCTAGACCTTGTGGTAAGGCCCAGGTTCGCCTAAAAACCGTCAGATTGTCACTTCTTATGGTTACCGGGTTTATTTATATGTTGTTTTGACGACTAGGTAATCTAATCATTCTCCCCACTTCTTTTGAAAGACGTTATTCCTTTAGCTAAGAATAGTCCATATAGAGAATGTAAATCTTTGCGGAGGTTGCAATTATACGCTGACATGTTAATGCGTCATTATGCTCTTACTCAAACAGGCAACAGACTTCTTAGGTATTGCACGGAGGAACAAATTTAGAGGGAGAGAGATGTGAAAGCCAAATTTTGCAGCTTTTGGAAGATGAAAATTTTCTATTATAGGGAGGTAAAGGAACTAATTGGGACTGGGTCCCGTAAAGGAGATTTCTTGCTTAAAAGATTGGGGAGAACTACTATTCAAGGAAGGATAAGCAATTTGAGGAGATGGTAATGTATATTCCTCTTAAGGTATCTTATATTCTTGACATTACACTCTTCAAGTTGTTCACCAGGATAAAAAGATTCTAACACAATTTAGAGGCTATCAACGGATTAGTTAGGGAACCTTCATTATAACCCCAGCTCGTGCAGAGGGTACTTCTCTGGAGATAAGGAGTTAATGTATTTTTGTTTTCATTGCGAACTTTTTTATAGTATAATCTTTTATATAAATGTAAGGTATGGTAATATTTATATTTATAAATTGTTGTATTTCGAAAACATATAAATTTAAACTTAACGGATGCAGGTTTCCTTTTGTTAGTTTATTAAGTGTAGTAGAAAATATAAATACTTATATTATTAACTTTAGATTTGAATAATCTTGTAGCATATTGGATAGATGAAGAAATTCAATATAAAGTTATTGATAATTATTGAATTTTATGTAATTTACTTAAATATTCAATTCAAATGAAGTTTCATTAAAAAAAAATTAACAATTGGCATCGTTTGTCCTGCAACATTATTAACATTCTTCTCAGGTTTTGGATAATAAACAAATTAACAATTGGCATCGTTCGTCCTGAAACATTATTAACATTTTCTCACTTTGGTGATGTCTAATTTTATCCTTTTATTAATCTTTGTTTTGGCCCCAGCACAATGGACACACTTGTCTGGGAACTCCCGACCCGGTTGAGATCAATTTAAGTTTCTTTCTAAAGAAGATTTGAAAATGTTTGACAACAATCACCGGCATATTCTGGGTCTCAGACAAGGATAAATGATTAGTGAGTTTGGTAGACTAGTAGTTTAGCGCAGGGGGATTTTGATTCGCACAGATAACCAATTGGAGTATTAGCCCACATGAAGAACCACAAACGTTGTAAACAAAAGTCTACAACGATTCCACTTCAAGTTGCGTTACTTTTAAGATATTAAAGTTTTGTCTACTCGACTTTTAAGATTTATTAATGTAAAATATTTAGTGAACTCAAACATCATTTTTAGAAATGAAAATGCAGACAATACACATTCCTGCCCTTAGTCTAATCACATACATTTTTAAAATAAAAGTTCTTTTAACACTAAGCAGGATCTACATATGTTCGACCTCGAGTTTATTGATAATATTTAACTGAACCTTCTTTTTCTAATTAATAAATATTTTTTAGAGTAATTGTCACCACACATTGTCGAAGCCCTAATTTAGTATGTGAAGTTTTGCCATCACTTTTAGGTAATAAGGTTTGGGGTGACCTTATAGTCAAGAGCTACCTAACTATATAGAAATTTTAGTCAGGGAGAGTGTTTATTAGTTGTTTGGCTGACTTTTCGATAAATTTTTCGTTGTTGTATCTAAACTTTTATGTGTTAACAAAAAGGCTCCTTTTTTCTTTTGGAGATCGGATCATGGCTTCTTCAAGTACGCATACAAGTGTAAATAAACCAAATGCCTTCTGTTTTACATGTGGCTGCTACAAACGTACTTACTCGTCAAAGGCAAAATATATCAACGTTTCTGAGGGATGCCTATAAAATCTATTTTTGAAATTCCCTTTGATAACCAAGATAAGAAATTGACTCCGCATTTTGCGTGGCATAATTGTGAGAATATGCTTCGTGGCTGGACAAAGGCAAAACAACATGGTATGACTTTTGGTGTTTCCATGGTTAGGCTAAAACCCAAGTACCACGCAAGTAGTCAATACGAAGTGTGTTGGCAAGAAAAAGCTGCATGCGATCTAATGTCTCCATGTGATTTCATGCGATTTGATCTCTGTCTGGCGAACAGCTAAGGGGCTGATGACTTTTCGGTGTCAGATAAAGAGTCTTCGAATTTCACAACCGAGTGTGGAATAGGTCGAATTGATATATATATATATATATATATATATATATATATATATATATATATTATATATATATATATATATATATATATATATATATATATATATATATATATATATATATCAATTCGACCTATTCCATACTTGGTTGTGGAATTCGAAGACCACTCATCTGCCACCGAGAAGTCAGCAGCCCCTTAGCTGTTCGGCAGACAGGGATCAAATGACTTAGTGAGTGACTTGTCCTTTTCCAAGAAAGAAGCTAAATTATTAGACTCCAGGCTGCAAATATAAATCTACTTCACCGCTTAACTAAAGCGTTATATTTTCGCATGCAGGACCTAATTCTCGTGGACTAATATTTACAGAAAAAGCAGTTTGCTCACTGCAATGATAACCAAGGTCTTCTCAGTGAATTAGGTTGTATCTCGTATAGTCCAGCAGAATTGCATTTCCTTCTCGATATCCCTAAACTCAGTTTCATATGTTTTCTCTTGCACAACGGGAATGTTCATGGAACAGTTCCTGCTGGTCACTCATTGCATTTACAAGAACATAGTGGCATGAGACTGTGATTGATTTACTCAAATATCACGAGCATAACTGAATCATTTGTGTGGATCTCAAAATTGTCAACCTCATACTTGGCCAACAGAAATGCTTCGTGAATTAGCCATGCTTTCTGTGCATGTGAGACAGCTAAGCTCGGGAGAAACACTGGGAACAGATGGAGTGGTCCATTCGTGAAACTCTGACAGAAGGATGTCAAACATTGTGAATGAACCAATTGTCCGCCGTGACAGAATCATATTTCCATGGCTCCACATCAAGCTCGGGTTGATGAAGCAGTTTGTGAAGACATCAAAACTGATGGTGATTGTTTTCAACATATAGTGCCTGATTTTCCAGATTTGTCGTTTGATGAACCTAAGCTTCGTGTCTTTTTACGTGACAAAGGATTTATCAAAAAGAGGAACTTCAAGGAGAAGGCTGTCCTTCACGGCAGTTATAATAAACTTCTTCGTTAATAAAAAGATAGTCAACTATGAAGCGGTGTTGAAAAAATGCTGCTGACTTTCCACGATCTTGGTTACAACATGAGCATAAAGATCCATTTATTGTAAAGTCTGACCTTTATCAATTCCCAGAGAACCCTGGAGCTGTAAGTGATGATGAGGATGATCGTTTCCATCAAAACCTGAAGACGAGGGAAGAGAATTATCAAGGCCGATGGGAAAGCAATATGATGTCACACTACTGCTGAGGCATAAAACGAAATTGCTCTTAGGAAGTCTACAAACGCAAGAGCTACAAAGACAAATACTTGCCTGAATAGAACATAGTGAACTTTACATGCCATTCATATAATTTTTTGTCTTACCTGGCGTCGATACATATTATTTTCAAGGAAAAGTTTTTCATTTAAAAAATTATTGTACTATGCTGAATATGTGTTTCATACTCCTAAGAATTGATTTTATTTTCCTCTAATGTCAAACTCAAATACATATTTTAATGCAACTACGTTTTTTTGGAATACTTTAAATATATCTTCAGAAAGATGGCATTGATTGCCACCTTGGATGCCATCTTTGTCATACCAACTCTGTCATGTTGAAACGTTTTTTTTTTACAATTTTACATATTGGTGGAAACAAAAATATTAAAATTAACAACAACTTTATGTTACAGAGAAAAACTAACTACTAATTTGTAATCCTCTCACTCAAATTAGGTTGGTATATATACGTAGTAATGCAACAAAAATTTTGTTCCCCAAAGTAATCCATAATATCCATTTGCAAATGCTTCTTGTATACATTAGTTAAATTTGCTAAATACGTAAACATTTTGAATGTTGTTCATAAAATTTATTGCTTGATGTATTTATACCATAAAGTATTTCCCTAATCCTTTATTTCACATTATGGTCTTGAAAATTCTTGGATTTATTAAGGGATTAAAATAGATGTCAGTCAGTGTCTTTGGTTTTGTTTTTGTAATGGAGATTGATGAGGTTTTCAATAATTTTAGGAAAATAAATTTAGAAATTTTATAATAATAAAGATAAATATTATGCATTATTATCATAAACCTAGAACTGGAGCTCCGATCACTTAACCGAGAACTGGAACTATGCTCCAAATTACCTAACCGAGAACTGGAACTCAGCCTCCGATTTACCTAGAACTTTTATTCATTTTAAATTCCGTTTTCAATCGAAAGGTATTTTCAATTTTTAATCCTTTATATTGTATAATAATACCTGAAGGCAGATTTTAATATGACAGTCTTCAAAAGTCGATTTTAGAGTAGCATGTTTAGAAGTTGATTTTTTCACAATTTAACAAAGATAAGGAAGGTGATTCTAATGGTAAGGATTATTCAAGTCGGTGAAAGTATGTTCTGAAATGTGAAAGTTCAGAGTCAACTTTAGAGAAAAAGAAGTGAAGGAAAGGAATATTGAAAAGAGTATGCGTTTGGATAATTTGAGTTATTAAAAAAGATTCCCAATTCCTTGCAGAGATTGTCCCAGGTTTTAATGTGGGGAAGAGCTTAAAGAGTTTTCAACTTAGAGTTTCCCAACACAAGTATTCCATTAGAACTTGCACTCAAAATAGTGCAATCTTTTTTCATATTTATAGTTTTGATCTTTTCATTGATAAGGAACATGCTAAGTTTGTGTTTTGAAGCTTTAATAAGAAGATTTTATGATGAAATCAATAAACAGTTATTAGTTTTGACAAAAATGCTTAACAGATTGGATTTCTAATTTTTCAAACAAATCGTCAGATATATGATAATTGCTGATAGCTACTTACTTATCATCGACTGACTACCTACTTTACTGCACACTACTCGACTGCACTAGAAAGCATATCGAAAATAAAATATAATAATATAATAGCTAATATAATAATAGAATACATAATCAATCAATAAATTATATAATAATAATAGATAATAATAAATAATAATAATAATGAATGAATACCTTTGGAGTAATGTGATACATCCTTTCTCACAAATTAGATGCTCAATCTTCAAGTTTCGTTATGATCAAGCAAATTTTCGAAATATTCGCTAAAATATTATCACCAAGTCATTTACGATAGACAGGATGTAAGACCAGTAATGTGAGGACCGCAGGACAGATCTTTGTTAGCAATCATAAATAACATCCCCCAATCTGACATTCACCGCTGTAACCGAGCTGCGTTGTCCTCTATCCGATAAGCTCCAATTTTATGCAATTTAAAGTCTCCCTCGAACCACCATGAGCCTAAGTCCTTTTGCCAACCAATCTTTGATGAGGGACATGTATCAAAGCCTTTTGGAAAGCTCTAAGAAAATGCGATCACACACAAAGATTTATAGTTATCCTAGCATCCATCTAATTATACCACACAATTAAAAATTCTACCGTCAAATTTGATAAAGCATGATCTGTTTCTTCTAAAACCGTGTTGGGAATTCTTGAACAATCCATGATCTTCAGATGTGCAACTAATCTATTAGTTCCAGACCACATCTTCAAAAATTTTGAAAACTAGAAATTCTGAAATACAGAGTATTCGGCGAGCTCTTAACATCTCTCTTTTTTGAAAATGAGGTAGTTAGTATTAGAAAGTTTGAGAAATCATGCGGTACTAACCATTCCTGTAAAGACCTTTTGAAAAACATCTTTCCAAAGATTAACTAATATATCTTTCAAATTTTTCAGATGCATTGCGTAGAATCCATCTGGCCAGAGTGCATTATATTTTTATTATACAGTGTTGATTCAATCTGGAAAAACGAATTCGCTAAAATTCAAATTATCTTAAAATAGTTTAGTGCATGGAAAATCACCCTTATTGGTCACTTTGTTTTAGGCCACACAGCTAATCATAAGAATTCTCCTTTCTAAAGAACTGTGGGATAAATTTATTTAGAATGGTTTGCTACCTCAACATTAGGATTTTGGCGTTATTAAAGGGCCAGTAGTGTCGGCACTGGGTCACCTAATGAAATTTGTTTTCGCTGCTGACGGATATTTGTGTAAAACACACCTTTAGAAACATTTTAGCTCTCCCCCGCGCAATATGTAAACTTTCAATATTTATTATAGTATCCTAAGTAGTCTTTTGGTAAGTTTCGACGCTAAAACTTTGCAAGTATTTATTAATTCATTTATTAGTCCACTGAGGGAAGACCTGCCACATGTTATAGTCCTATTTTCTATTCATTTAAAGAATCTTTAATCTTCACATTGTTCTAACCACCAGTCATTGGTTAAATTTGGTAAAGTTCGTTTCATTTATATGGATCAAAAAATTTCTTTCCTTTAAATATTTGCTAGAACATATCCCACATTGATATGTGCATTTCCTTTAATGATTCTCATCCGCAAATGCAATTATAATAGTTAGATACTGCGGCTTAAAGCCATTATACTTTTCGTTCTCAAATTGAATTTCAAAGTGAATTAAAATGTATACTGGTTTTTACATGGTTGAATGTAACTTATTCATGCTATATATCTACTTTAAAAAATATAGGTTCGATAAGCCTCTAAATACATTCTTACCCAAGTTCAAATGAATACTATTAATAGGTCTAAAAGATTTGTTTTCCCCTCCTTAGAGGCATAAATTAAGTCTGAAAAAGGAATTAGGTTCGTCGATGTACCAGCGTCATTCAGAAGTTGACAATATCAGTCTCAGAATTTGTTTTATAATTCATTGCAATCATTTTTAACTCTGTTGGCATTCCCCATCTTCTCCTTTCGTAGCAATCGAGTATGAATAACACCCCACATTATATAATTAAGCATCTCCTTATAGTATATCATATTAATATACATATGATAACCTTAATATATATATATGATATTGATAAAATATATATAGTATATATATTATATATTATATCATTATATATACTAGGACAAGTAACAAATACGTTAAGTATATCCAATATAGTATATGAGTAGTACGATAAATTTAGTATATATAATATTACGTAGTATATAAGTATCATATATAAGTATACTAGTATATTATATATATTAGTATATAATATGATAAAGTAAGGTTATATATATATATAGTATTATCATGGCGGGTTACTTCTTCAAGAACTGAAAGAAGTACAGCCAGGGTAGCGAAAGCTCGAACAGCATTAAATTTTAACATTCAAGCACTTTAATTGAAATAACACTCAATAAATTTGTGTGATGGAACGTCTGTAAAATTAAATATTTTTAGTAGTGGCAAAACCTAATCAAGAGTTCTTGCGTATTCATTCATTTTAGTGTCGCTCTACAGGGATAGAATATTATCATAATTATAACTCTGCGTTTAATGTGGATTCTAATCACTATTATACCTATAAATATTAATAATTATATATATAATATACCCCTCCCCATTATATATATATATATCTATATATAATTATATATACTTATATATATATATAGTAGAATATATATATAACGAATTCACACACACTATTATATATATATATATATGACTATAGTATATATTTAAATATTATTATCAAATTGACGCCTACCCTATATGTAATGACGTTTCTACTATAAAAAACATTTTATATATATACCATTTTTTTTAAAAATCTGAAATAAATTCACGATCTTTAAAGTTGCACCATGTTTCGCGTTGTGTGAGATTGATGATCGGTCAGCATTTCTGTGTAAATAATAGCTTTAAATTCATTTATTTTGTTACGGATACTTCTTGCGTCAAAAGATATACCTGTTTGCTACAGCTTATCTCTTATGTATTTTTATGACCTCAACGTTCAATAGTCGACCTAATCTTGCGTCATCAACTTCATTTAAATTAATCCCATTTTTTCTGAATAAATAATTCCAACCATCAAAGCTATTCCAAATATTAGCAAAAGAGTCACTTTCCTCTCTAAAGTTCTTCCAGTCATGTGTTGAAAAAAAATCGCTTTGCTGGAAACTCTTAATCCCATTAAACAGCGAGGCAAAATTCCCAAGCATAAAATATTTCCTGCTTTTTCATTCAAATTTCAAATTAGTATTCTATATTTACTGATTAGCTCATTTACAGTGTTTTCCTTTTCATACACATCACAAAAGAAGAAGAAGAAGAAGAAGAAGAAGAAGAAGAAGAAGAAGAAGAAGAAGAAGAAGAAGAACAAGAAGAACGCAGAAGGAACAGACAGAAGAAGAAAGAAGTAAGACAGAGAAGAAGAAAAAAGAAGAAGACAGAAAAGAAGAAAAGAAGAAGCCAAAGAAATAGAAAAAGAAAAAAAAAAAAAAAGAAAAAGAAGAAGAAGAAAAGAAGAAGAAGAAGAAGAAGAAAAAGAAAAAGAAAAAGAAAAAGAAGAAGAAGAAGAAGAAGAAGAAGAAGAAGAAGAAGAAGAAGAAGAAGAAGAAGAAGAAGAAAAAGAAAAAGAAAAAGAAAAAGAAAAAGAAAAGAAAAGAAGAAAGAAGAGAAGAAGAAGAAGAAAAAAGAAAAAGAAAAAGAAAAAGAAAAAGAAAAAGAAAAAGAAAAAGAAAAAGAAAAGAAGAAGAAGAAGAAGAAGAAGAAGAAGAAGAAGAAGAAGAAGAAGAAGAAGAAGAAGAAGAAGAAGAAGAAGAAGAAGAAGAAGAAGAAGAAGAAGAAGAAGAAGAAGAAGAAGAAGAAGAAGAAGAAGAAGAAGAAGAAGAAGAAGAAGAAGAAGAAGAAGAAGAAGAGATGAGAAGGTAGGTTGGAAAGAAGAAGAAGAAGAAGAAGAAGAAGAATTTTAATAATACTAATAATAATTCAGTGTTATCAAAGTACATTTCCCAAAGAGAAAAAGGTAATTTGCATTTTTCGTCTCTCTATTCCTCGGACGTGAAAGAACAGACAAGCACAAAAGACTTTTAAGGGATCAAATAAACAAACACAGAAGGAAAACCCTAAAAAATACCAATAATAAATAAGTGAAAATAAAGCAGTAAATTATCATTACAGAAAAAAAAAGAGACAAAACGTAAGACGATTAAAATAACCTAATTAAACAAATGCTCCTCACTATCAGTATAATATCTATAATATGAATAGTTAACCGCTTATAATATATATATATATAGCAGATAAATATATATATTATGTATATATAAATACATAGGTGTGATATATTATGATCTATTCACCCGAGCTTTAGAATGCGTATATGAGTATAATATACTAAGGCATATATATCAGTACAATCATATACTATATAAAAGAGGGAGTAGAGTAGACTATATATAGTAGTATATAATATATACTAGATCATTAAAGACTCGGTATAAGAAAGTATATATATACCCCCATATAGATAAGTAATGAATATAATATATCATTATAATATGTAATGTATATATATATACTAAGGCATATATTATTATTATATATATAATTAATATATAACTATATAACTTATATATATAATATAAAAATTATATACTAATAATATTAAAAAAGATATAAGCATATAGTAGATATATATATATAATATATAATAGTATATAAATATCTATATTATATTATATATACTAAATATATACTAAATATGAGAAATAGTATTAACTATTTATTATTACCATATACTATATCGTATGACTATTATATATTATATATAATATATATATACTATATAGGTATATACTATATATTATATATAATGTATATATATAGTACTAGCTATGATATACTAATATACGATATATACCTATATAGATACAAAGTACTACTAATCTGTTATGAATACTAATATGATATATAAATATTATAGTAAATACTAGCCTATATATATCTAATAATAGTATATGATAAGTATAGTATACGTATAGTATATATATATATAGATAATTTATCATATATAATAATTACTATATATATATAATAATAAATATAATATAATAATTGTAAATCTATAGTGCATCGGTAAAATCAAAGACAGCTTAAGGGGGAGACCTTCATACAAAACTCAACATTCCAAAACGCGATAAAAGTAAAATATTTTTTTTGATGAACAACTATGAGAATCTTTAATTTTATGCAAAAAACAAACAAAAAAACTGTTCGGGTTTTGAACAGTTTTAGGGTGAAGAGGAGGGAATTTTTTTTTTTGAATTCCCTCAAAACTGGCATAAAATCTTTATTTTCAAGATATTTTCAATCTGTTTTATATCATAGCTAGCCTTTTTTTTTTTTTTAATTTTTTTTAGAAATCCTATTTGCAAATACGTTTTTCTAACAATTTTTTTTTAGTTCTCTCAAAAGTACTTTCAAAATTTCTTGCACCAGAGAATAGTCAAGCGCATCGGTTGACACCTACTTGCGGTCAGCCAAAACATTTGAATATAACGTCATTTGTGTTTACACGTTTAATAGTGAGCCCTATGGTACGCAAAATTTGAAGAAAAAAAATTGTTCGTTTTTTTTTTAAATGATGTTTTTTTATATCTCATGTAACCTAAAAGTGAACTTCTGTAACAACACATTTAACATTGTGAAAATTTTTATTTTTAAGAGCAGAAAAAAAAATTTATTCCATACATTAATACAATATATTGAATATATTATATATTATATATAATATATATATCTACTATACCGTTATAAATAATAATAATATATATATATAATATATATTATATATAGATATATATATATATTATACTATAATATATAGGTTTCCAAGCAAAGTTTCTATTGATTTAAATATGTACAGAGTTTCAAAGCAGCTGGATGTCCGAGTTAAGGTGACTCGTGAAAACGTGGTTTGGATGGCATTCTTTTTTGGGAGGCGGATCGAACTAGTGGTAGATACGCTAACTGTCATTGTCTACGGCGACGCGTGTGTCGAGGTTCAGTCCTGCGCGAGTGAATTTTTTTTCGTCTATTTATTGCAAATTTTTGTCGCAACAAGCATTTGTGCGCATGTCGTCGCTGCCTGTGAGCTCTTGGTCAGGTTGTGTCCTCCTGTAACCCATGAGCACCACTGAAGAATGGCGTGTACCCCCAGAAGGGGTTCAACACCCATCTGGTGATTTTAGTTCCGTTTGGCGTTTCTGCGCCAAAAGCAAAGATAATAACAGGGAGATTTGATAAAACTGTCTTCGGGATCCCCCTGCAATTTAGCGGCACCTTTTCGGTACTAGTGGCCATGAGCTACTTAGCATATGTCCTGACGGCGACGGCTGTTGTTGATGATCTTGCGAGTCCTGGCGGCACAACGTGAATTTTTTCGTCTCTTATTGCAAATTTGTGGGCAACCACTAGTATCTGTGCGCATAGCCAGGCGGTTTCCTTGACTTTTGTCGGTTGCTTCTGTAACCCTCTATGAGCTACCGCCCTGAAGAATGCCGTGTAACCCCAGGAGGTTCCCACCACCTTTCAGTATGCCGATTAAATAAGGTATCCGAGTTTTCAAGCAGTGATGTCGAAGCAGAGATTTTGAAAACTTTGAAGTTCGTGTATTGTCAACGGGACACCGATCGATTCAGTGGTTTAGAAGCATCCAATTACATTTGTCAACGGAGATCACCGATCGTTCGAGGGTTTAGAATGCGAATCAATTGAAATTTTTTTTCGTGCTTTATTATTGCGAAATTTGGTCGTAACAAGCATGTTGTGGCGGCCTTTTGACGTTAGATATAATTTTGGTAGGCTTGCTCCTGTAACGCCATGAGCACGGACCTGAAGAATGCCGTGTGCCCCAGAGGGGGTTCCCAACCCCTTCTGCTGGTTTAATAATAAGTATCGAGTTCTCAAAAGCAGTGATATCGAAGCTGAGAGTTGAAAACTTCCGAGATGCCTTCTTTTTGGCAGGAGGCGATCAGAAACTAGTATGGTAGAGGCTACCTGTCATTGTCTAAGCGGCGACGCTGCTCGTTCGATGGTTCGAAGTCTGGCGCGAGTGAAATTTTTAACTTCTCACATACTGAAAATTTGTGCAAAACTAGTATCTTGTGCGCATTGCGGCGTTCCTTGACTTTGGTCGGTTTGTTCCTGTAACCCATGAGCACCCTTTGAAGAATCGTGTAGCCCCAAGCACCGGGGGTTCACCACCCTTGCGTAGCTTGAAATAAGTAGGGCGACCGTTTCAAAGCAGTCGATATTCGATCAGTAGATTTGTAAAACTTCCGAGAATGCCTTCTTTTTTGGGGGAGGAGCGGATCAGACTAGTGGGTAAAAAAAACGAGCCTTCCGAACAATGTCTAACAATGCGACGCTGTTTGTCGATGGTTCGAGTCTAGGCACGAGTGAAATTTTTTCTCGTCTCTATTATTGCTAATTTGGCGGAGCACAAACATTTTCGCGCTGCGCTTCTCGCGGCATCTCCGTCATGACTTGTGGTAGGGTGCTCCTGTAACCCATGAGGCACCTGACGATGCCGTGTAGCCGCCAAAGGGGTTTCAACGCACCTTCCTGTGGATTTAGGAATAAAGTTTGAGTCTGTCAAGCGGCGATATAAAGTAAGGAGATTTGAAACTTCCCAAGATGACTCTATTTTTGGGGCAGGCGGATTGTACTAGTGGTAGAGACTCCTGTACAATGTGTAACGGCGACGCTGTTGTCGATGTTCGAGTCCTGGGTGAGTGAAATCGTTTTTCGTCTTCTTATTGCAAATTGTGGCAACAAGTATCTTTAGCGAGTCATGTCGGTCGTTAATTTGACCTTTATTCGGTTGCTCCTGTACCCAGGAGCACCCCAGTAGAATGCCGTGGTGCCTCAGTAGGGGTTCCAATCACCCTTCTTTGGATTTAAATAAGATCGAGTTCAGAAGCAGTGGATATCGGAGGCAGGAAGATTTGAAAAACTGTCCAAGATGCGGTATTTTTGGGAAGGAGATTGGACTAGTGTAGAGCTCCTGTACATTGTCTAACCGGCGACGCGTCTTGTCGGTGTTCGAGTCTGGCGGAGTGAAATGATTTTCGTCTTATTTAATCTGGCAAGATTTGTCGAACAAGCATGTTGTGCCCATGTGTCGGCGTTCCTTGACATTGGTCGGTTGCTTACTGTAACGCCAGGAGCACCCAGTAGGAATGCCGTGTGGCCCGCAGAGAGAGTGTTCCACAACCTTCTGTGGATTAATAAGTATCTCGAGTTCAAAAGCTAGTGATATCGAAGCAGACAGATTTGAAGAACTTCGAATGCCTTCTTTTTTGGCGGAGGCTGGATCGGACTAGTGGAGAGGCCTGATATGTAGCTTTGTCGTAACTGCGACGCTGTTGTCGGTGGTTCGAATCTTGGGAGCGAGTGAAATTTTTTTCGCTTTATTATTGCAAATTTGTCTCAACAAACATTTTGTGCCCATGTTGACGTTGTTTGGTTTCTATTGTAAACGCAGGAGCAATCCAGTAGAATGACGTGCAGCGCCCAGCAGGGTCATTTGAAGCCCATGTCTGTGAATTTATGGATAAAACGAAACACTCCTATCAAAAAAAATCCGGATTTAATAAATCCTATTGAAAAGAAACGTCTTTGATGGAATAACTTTGCTATTTTATTTATAAAAAAAATACAAAACAAAAAAAACTTTTCTTGGTGGGGGTGTATAATATATATATCTATATGTAGTAAATATTAATATATATATAGTATATAATATATATAATATGCACATATATATACTATATTATATATATATATATATATATATTATATCTATAATATTAATTTATAATATATATTATATATATATTATATACATATATATTATATAGTAATATATATTTATATATATATTAATATATAGATAATATATAATATTATATATATATGTATATATATATATATATTATACTATATATTATAATCTATATATATATAAATACAGAAAAGATATTTGATATATATATAAAATACTATATATTAATATAATATATATATATAATATGATATAATAATTAATATATAATATATATATATTATTATATATATATATATATAATGATTAGATATATATATATAATACTATATATATATATATATAATATATTATATTATATAATATAATAAATATTTAAATATTGTATATATATTAATAATATTATATATATATAGTATATTATATATATTATAATTATATATATATAATATATTATATATATAATATATATATATATATATATAAATATTATAGTATATATGTAATATATATATAATATTATATAATATATATATAATATTAAAATACTTTAATATATATTATGATATATATAATATATATATATATATAATTAATATATAATATATATATTATATATATATATATATTTATATATATATTATGATATAATAATGTATATAATTATATATATATTATATTATATATATATATATATAATATATATATATTATATATAATATATTATATATATATCATAATATAAATATAAATAATATATATATATTATATAATATATAATATATACTTAAGTATATAGTATATATATAATATCATATATTATATATATATAATATATATATATATATATAATATATATATATATATATATAATATATATATATATATACATACTATATAAAATAAAATACTATATATATATATATATATATAATATATATTATATATATATGATTATATATATATCATATATATATATTATATATATCTATACAATATATATAATAGTCATATTAAATTATGATATGATTATATATATAATATATATATAATATGATATATATATATATATAATATAATATATAGTAGTTATATAATATATAAGTATATATAATTATATATAGTTAGTTGGTTAAAACTCCACTACCGAGAAGGGAAAATAACTATTTTACTCACACTTTGGCTCCGGCCTATGAATCCGGCTCGATCCGCTCCGGCTCAGTCGTCCTGCTCGTTTACTATGGCACTACTTTGAACATTGTTTGAAGGCCACTTCTTTTGGTAAGTCTATGTTTTCACGCTAAAAATAATTCTATTGAAAAAAATTATACCAAGCGTCCTTCTGCTCCCTCCAGCTTGGCTCCGGCTGCGACGTAAGAGATTCTGGCACTTCGGAAAAATGTGTTCAGGACATCTTTCGTCTTTTGGCATAAATTTTTCATCCTAAAAAAATAATTTCCTAAAAAATTTTATGCCAAGCATCCGACTGCGACTCTTGTCGCTGCCTCGGCTGTCCGGCCCGGCTCCGGCCCCGGCTCCGCCTAAGGCTCTTGCACTAGTTGTAAATTGGTCGCAGCACTTCTTTGGTAAATAGTATTTTTTAACCTAAACAAATATTTAAAAAAAAAAATTATCATCCACCTGGCTCGGCTCCGGCTCGGCTCCGCTCCGGCTCCGGCTACGACTAAGATTTCTGCACTAATTGTAAAATTTGCGCAGCACTTCTTTCGTATATAGTTTTTACCTAAAAAGAATATTTTTTGAAGAAAATTTATATCCAGCATCCTGCTCCGGCTCCGGCTCGCGGCTCGACTAAGGTTTCTTCTGCAATATTCGTACATTGTTCAGCCCTTCTACGCTTTGGTCAGATATTTTTCCACTTAAAAATATATTGTTGAAAAAAATTATATGGTCAGTCATCGCTGCTCCGGATCCGGATCCGGACATGACTAAGGTTTCTGCACTAATTTGTAAAATTGTCCAGCACTTCTTTTGGTAATCATATATTTATTTTTCAGCTAAAAAAATGTTTTTTGAAACAATTTCTACCCAAGATGCCCGGATCCGGCATTCGGCTCCGCTCGGCTCCGCATCCGCTCCGGCTGGCGACTAAGGTTTCTGCACGCATTATGAAAAGTTGTTCAGCCACTTTTTTAATAACCATATTTTTGTGAGCCTAGAAACAGATTTTTTTTGATACAAAAATATCCTCAGCGGTCACCTCCAGATCTCCGACTCTGGCTCCGGCCCCCTCTCGGCTCTGGCTTCGGCTCCGCTCCGACTAAGGTTTCTGCACTTATTTGAAAATAGAAAACTGTCTTTGGTAAATATTTTTCTATCTAAAGGTCTTTATTTACCCAATGCACTATGCCAAGCTCCGGCTTCCGGCCCCGACGTCCAGACTCCGGCTCCGGCTCCGGCGCCGGCCCTAAGGTTTTGCACTATTTGAAAATTGTCCAAGCTGCTGTTTGGCAATATATATTTCTCCCTTAAAAAATGATTTCTTAAAAAAATTCACAGCCCAGGCTCCGGCTTCGGTGACTCCGCTCCGGCCCGGCTCTGGCGTCCGGCTCCGGTATCCGCTCCGCTCCGCAAGGTGTCTACACTATTTGAACAATGTCCATTCAACTGTCTTCGGACCAACATATCGTCAACGTAAAGCAACTGTTTATTTGAAAAAATATATACCCGGCTCCGGCTCAGCGCTCCGGCTCCGACTCCGGCTCCAGCTTTGGCTCCGGCTCCGGTCCCCGTTCCGAGCTAAGGTTCTATCCACCATTGAAAATTGCTCAAGTACGTTCTTTGGTAACAATTTGTGTTAGCCTAAAGAAAAATTCTGAAAAAATTCATACCCAGAGGATCACCTCACGGCCTCGCGATTCGCGGCTGCCAGGCTCAGACGTGCGGCTCCGGACTTCGACTTCACCTATTTAACCGAGTAAAAGCTGGAGCGTGGGTGTGGAAATTTGCGAGGAAAAAAAAAAAAAGAAAAAAATTTTCTGTTATTAAAAATAGAAATAAAAGAAAACATCATTTTGATCCTGAACCTGGAATTGCAAATTTGACTGGAATTGGAATTTTTCTTGAGTTCGAGACAATTTATTAAGTTCGACACCTCTCTAATAAATTTCTGTATCTAAAAAAAACAAATTTAAATTTCCAAAAAATATATAGCAGCAAACCATGATGCTGCGCAGGAGCCTTTCACCTAATCGGGGGTCTCAACAGATCGCTTGGTGAAATTTTGATCTTTGCCTCAAAAGTAGGGGGGCAGTTATCGAAGTCTCTACGTCAGAATACAGATTGAGGTCACCATTCATCATATAACTATTAGGTAAATATTGTGTTATACTTTATTACTATTATTATCGATGAAGAGTCATTATAACCATTTCTATCATGAAACTATATAATTATTATTATATTTTTAAATAATTATTATTATTTTATTCATATTATAATTATAAAGCAAGTAATATTATTTTAAATTACTGATTATAGATATTAATTATTAATTATGATACATTGTTTTGCTGTAATTATCATTATTATTCATAATCTTTAATATTTATTATATTATTATTATGTATTAATATTATATTATATTATTAAAGTATATATTATTATTATATTATCAATATTATATTATATTATTATTATATTAATTATTATAATATTATTTATATAATTTTTATTATTAATTACTATTCTTATTATATTAAATATTGTTTATTAAAATAGTGTTCCATTATTTTATTTTATTTTCATGGTTATCTAAGGTATTGTTTACCTCAAATATTATTATTATTATTATTATTAATTAATTATTGTATTGGATTGATTATTTATTATTATTATTATTTATTATTAATTATTAATTAAATTTTATTATTATTATTATTATTATTATTTATTATTATAATTATTATTATTATAGATTATTTATTAGGTATTATTATTATGTATTATTGTATTATTTCCAAAGTATATTATAATTATGGACTTTATTATATTTGTATTGTTTTTATATTCAGAAAGAAAAAAATTATTATTAATCTTTTATTATTTATTATTTATTATATTATGATTAATTATTAATTATATATGTATTATTATTATTATTATTATTAATTTATATTATTAATTATATATTCATATGAAATTATGATTTCCACTCTTTTATTATATTCATTTTATTATTATTATTATTATTATTAATTATTATTATTATTTATTTTATATATATTACTACCGATTAACGCGAACCATGCATAACTATTAACCAGAATCATTGATATTATAATTAATGAATTAATTTTTATAATTCCAATCATAAGGATAGTCTAGTAAGCATATCATTATTATTATTCTTGATCATTTTTTCTTGTCTTTACTATTAATAATATAAGTATTATTCATTTTATTCATATTCCTATCTAATGATTATGAAATCTTATAATTTATTTATTGGAAATTATTATTCGATTAATTATTATCTCTAATTTAAATATATTCTTATGTCCTAAAAAAATTACGTTTTCCTTTTTATATTATTAACATATACAATAATGAAATTTGTATTATTATTATATATTATTATTATTAATTATTATTATTATTCATTTTAATATATTATTATTATTAATCTTATTATTATTATTATTATTATTATTATTATTATTATTATTATTATTATTATTATTATTATTATTATTATTATTATTATTATTATTATTATTATTTATTATTTTATTATTATTATTATATTATTATTTGAAAATTTATAATTATTGTTCTTATCAAATAGTTATAATGAAAAATAAATACCTTGCATATATTAGTTCAATAATAATTCTTTATTATTATTATTATGAACCTAAGCTTCATGTCTTTTTACGTGACAAAGGATTTATCAAAAAGATGAACTTCAAGGGGAAGGCTTGTCTTTAGTCATGCAGTAGTGTTCAATAAACTGGTCCTTCGTTTAAGCAAAAAGCCATAGAACAACTATTAGAAGTGGTGTTGAAAAAATGTTGCTGACTTTCCACGACTTGGTTACAACATGAAGCAAAAAGATCCATTAATTGTAAAGGTCTGACCTTTATCAATTCCCAGAGAACCCTGGAGCTGTAAGTGATGAATAGGATGATCGTCTCCATCAAAACCTGAAGACGAGGGAAGAGGATTATCAAGGTCGTTGGGACAGCAATATGATGTCACACTACTGCTGAGGCATAAAACGAAATTGCTCTTAGAAAGTCTACAAACGCAAAAGCTACAAAGACAAATACTTGCCTAAGACAAATAAAGACAAATAGTGAACTTACATGACATTTATATAATTTTTTCCTTACCTGGCGTCTATACATAGATATACATGTTATTTTCAAGGAAAAGTCTTTCATTTAAAAAATTGTTGTACTATGCTGAATATGTGTTTCATACTCCTAAGAATTGATTTTATTTTCCTCTAATGTCAAACTCAAATACATATTTTAATGCAACTACGCTTTTTTTTGGAATACTTGAAATATATCTTCGGAAAGATGGTATCCAAGATGGCATTGAATGCCATCTTGGATGCCGTCTCTGTCATGCCAACTCTGTCATGTTGAAATGTTTCTTTGACAATTTTACATATTGACGGAAACAAAAATATTGAAATTAACAATATGTTACTGAGAAAAACCAACTACTAATTTGTAATCCTCTCACTCAAATTAGGTTGGCATATATAAGTAGTAATGCAACAAATATTTTGTTCCCCAAAGTAATCCATAATATCCATTTGCAAATATTTCTTGTATACATTAGTTAAATTTGCTAAATACATTAACATTTTGAATGTT
>JABUQX010129624.1:0-22500 GCA_015478945.1 Trachelipus rathkii
TATATATATATTATATATATATATATTATATATATATTATATATATATAATATATATATATATATATATATATTATATATATATATATATATATATATATTCCTTTATCTTCCTTATGGCAGGTGTATAGTGATATATTGTTGGTTGGTAGGCTTCTGAATTGAATCAAAAGTATGTATGACTGACGAGTAAGCCGTGTGTAAGAATAAATGGTGTCAATTGGTGATTAGTTTAGGATTAATGCCTGAGTGAAAGACGAGGTTGTGTTATGTCTCCTTGGTTATTCCATTTGCAATTCCCCTCCACAATTTGTATATGATGGGGTTATGAAAGAATCGAGGTGGGGATGGCAGAAATGGTGTGAGAATGGTGGAGAATGGAGATGAGTTGGAGGTGGCCCTACCAATTATATGCTGATGATTTGGTTTCTGAAGAGAATCTGAGAGTGTTGAGAGGATTGGTAGGAGATTTGGCCAGGGGTATGTAAAAGGAGGGGCTTGAAAGTAAACGTGGATAAGAGTAATTTTATGTTGGAGTGAGGACACTCCTCAGTGTGAAGTTTATGTTAGATGGTGACAGCTGGAACAAGTGTCTGAGTTTAAATATTTAGCAGAGTATATGTGGATGAGAAGGGAACGGACGATGCAGAGTGTAGTAGGAAGTTTGTGAATGGCAGGAAGGTGTCTGGTGCCATTAAATCCGTGGTGAATGTAAAGGGACTAAGTCTTGAGTGTGCAGGGTCTTTATGAGGTTTTATGTTACCTGTGTTATTGTATAGTATCGAGACTATGGTCTGGGAATAAGAGGTATAGATCTAAAGTTCAATTGTTCAGATGGACAATCTTAGGATGTGTTAGGGGCGTGTTGAGAAGAATTGATAAAATGAGGAATGAACTTATTTAAGAGTAATGTGGTGTGAAGAAAGGGGTAAATTGAGAGAATAAATGAAAAGTTGACGAATGTGGAGGTAACAAACAGGAAAGGGATGATGATAAGTCGAGCTGGTTTAAGCGGATGTATAGTGGCGGGTGTGTTTGGGAACCGACCGGCTGGAGACCGAATAAAAAGTGGATTAGTCAATGAACGAATGTTTGAAGGAGAAGAAATGTGAGTTTGGTAGAGGGCGAGAAGAAAGGTGTACAACAGGAGTGAATGGCGTGGATTGTGAGGGGGTATGGTTTGTGGCGCCACCCCAACCTGGGGGGCCCAAAGGGATTGAAACCCTTACATTGACAATCTGCAATAGTGAGGGTCCACGCTGTCCCATGAAGCTTTAGGGTGGATTTCTGACTGCGATGGTTTTCACTAATTAATGGTACTGAGGAAGTGGGGAGGTGGTGTGTGTTAAAAGAGCTGTGGTAATAATTAAGATGTTTGATGAAGTTTTGGCTATTCTTTTCGTCCTTGTTGACCTCCAAATGACTCTTCTACTGCTTTTCTTTTCCGATGCTTCTCACGCACCTTACTTACTCTGATTCTTGGGAAAATAAAAGGAGATAAAGAAAATTAAAGTATAAGTAAAGATATATAACGTCTTACGTCATAAATAGTATAACATCTCAGTTGAATTAGTGAACATATTGAATAAACTGTAATATAAATAATCAGGTAAGCTAATAATTTTATATTATTTAAGTATCATTTGTGCATTATGTATTATTCACGTATTTTTTAAGTAATTATTAAAGGTAGCATATACATATTTACCAATTAAAGTTTGGATTACACTCTAATGGTATAATTGAATATATATTTTAATTTTTTTTAACGTGCTTTATCCCCCTATTAAAGAGAGTAACACGCGGGGGACCACAGGAAAATTGAACTTTATAAAGGTGATCGGGCGATATCCAAACCACGACCGAACCAACAATGAAGTTCACAGTAGAGTTTAAATTCTTGCCCCAGGGTGATAAAAAACGGTGTCATAGAGTCACTAACGCGCGCAGGATTGAACCAGCGGTCCTCTTCGTATGCTCCGGTCCCTATAAAATTAACATGAGTCATATATAAGATAGCGTAGGAAATTTTGAATGTCTAATATAAGCATAAATTTATTTTTGAAAAACATTTTCAAATGATAAAGAATATTTAAAATTTATCAGTTATTAATTTATTATTTACCCCTAAATTTACCGAATAGTTATATATAAGATTATGTTACTAAAAGTTGTATACGTAAGAGAAAAGAGAGGTAAAAATGAACAGTTTGGAAGGAGGTATTTATTTTTATTTGATATTTGTGGATTCATTATAATCAAAATTACCGTGCAGAGATAGAGTAGAAAAAGCTCTCTTGGTGTGTATGAGGAAGAGGCGTCGAAAGATGATATGTTTGAAATGTATGAGATTAGTAATAAGGAGTATATCTGTATTATTAACCTTAATAGTATATGATTAATTGAATATGTTGATTGTTGTGTTTATTTTGTATATGTTAATTCTGATGAATAATGATGAAATAGTAAATGGATAATAAGTGTGGTATTTGTTGGATATATAAAGACTATATCTTTAGAAAATATCATTGACCCTTATAATATTAAATTTATATTGTATGTATATCTTAATGGTTAAATAATGAAACTGTGAATGTGGGATGTGTTCGATTGTAATTCAAGGAGGTGAGACATATGAATGAGGTAATGAGTTTCATATGGGGAAGTGAATGAAGATTATTTAGCGAAGTGAAGTAGGATAAGAAAATTGTGTGTGGCGTTTTAAGATAAGAGATAATGTTGGAAGAATGGTAAAGTCTGTCGAGTGAAATTAGATGAAGATGAAAAAGTCCGTACTTTGTTTGTGAATTGTGATCGGGAGAGGAACGGGGCAAGATGGTGATTGATTGGATCTTGAAGGTGTTATATTGTAATAATAGACAGTTAGTTAGATGGAATGGATTGGGGTAATGAGATTCAACAGGTGAGAGATCCGCTGGAGTATAGATGTTGAAAAGCTCTACTGGTGATCGAGATAAATTAGTACTTTATGTGAGTAAGGCGGGATGAAGGTGTGCTAGATTGGAATAAAGTGAACTGTAGAAAATTATTAGGGGAATAGTTTAGGTTAGATAATGAGATTGTTATGGTGATGATGTAGCGTTGTATGGAGGGAAGATATGAGTGCTCGAGGTGCTTTTGGTTGCAACAGGAGAGGGGATGTCTAGAGGCAGCAAGATGAGTTGAAAAGGTAATCCCTCTAGATTGAGTGTGAAAGAGACCAAAGGATGCCGTTTAAGGTGAAGAGGGAATAAATGTATGATAGAGGATTTGGATGGTGTGTGGTAGATCTGAATACTGATTGACTATTTGGATCCAAGGTATGATATGATGATTAGATTGATAAAGAGAGTATAGAGCGCAAAAACAAAAGAATTGGTTATTTTAGTTTTGCAATGGGATTTGCATTTACGAGAGAGGTGGGTTAATGATAGGGAGGTTATATGGGTAAGAGGTCTACATTTTTCTATGGCATAACTGAAGTGTTGAAGTGGTTAGGGAAGTAATTAATATAGATGGTTGGTGATTTTGTGTGGAATGAGAAATACTGTATAGATGACTGATGTATGATGCGGATTGATGATAGCGTTCGAGTTTCGTTGTACGACTGAGTATCATATGCAACTGGCGTGTGCTGTCAAATAGTGGACATTGGTTTTAGTTAGTCCTAAACTTAGCGGAGTACCTAGGCAAAGGGGGTGTGTATGGTGTGGGTAGGTGCGTGCCAAATATTGTTATTCCTTTCAATTCGTAGTTTATTACATTCTGATGATGGGTTATGAAAGAATATTGAAGGGGGCGTGACAGGAATGTGTTAGAATGATTGGAAGAATGGCAGATGAAAGTTGGAGGGGTGACCTACTATTATATGCGGATATTCTGGATAAGATTTTAGCTCTTTTTGTATGGATGGATTTGATATTTCTCTAAAGAATTTGGATATCTGAGTGAATTTGGTAGATAGTAAGGAGAAAGGATCTGAGCTCAGCTAGCTTGGGGGTGTAAAGGAAGGTGGAAAGTAAAAGAAGATAAGAGTTAGGTTTATGGTTGTGAGTGAGGACAGTCCTCAGTGTGAAGTTTATGTTAGATAGTGAGCAGCTGGAACAAGGTCTGAGTTTAAAATATTTAGGGTATATGTTGGATGAGAATGGGAACGGATGATGCAGAGTTTAGTAGGAAAGTTGTTTTAATGGTACGTGGCTGGTGCAATTAAAACGTTGGGAGTGAAAAGACTAAGTCTTTAGTGCGCTAGGGTCTTACCATGACAGTATGTTGTTACCTAGTGTTATTTATAGTAGTGAGGACTATGGTCTGAAAAAAGAGTATAGATCTAAATTCAATGTGTTCAGATGGACAAATCTTAGGGGCCATAACTAGGTGTGAGTAAGGAATTGACTAAAATGAGGAATGAAACATAAGAGAAGTTGGTGTGTGAAGAAAGGGGGTTACGAGAGAATAAATGAAAGTATGTTGAAGATGGTTTGGTCAATGTGGAAAGATGAATTATAGTCGGTTTTTAAGAGAGTATAGGGCGAGTGTGTTGGAAACCGACGGCTGGGAGATCGAAGAAAAAGTGGATTGAGCAGTAAACGAAAAGTCGAAGGCAGAGAAATGTGAAGTTTGCAGAAGCGAGAATAAGGTGCATAATAAGAGAATGCCGGGGTTTTGTGAGGGGTACTGGTTTTTGGCCTGGTGGGTCAAGAAATGAACCCTTACACTGACGATTTACCATAGTGAGGGGTCCGTCGCAGTTCCCGTGAAAGCTATAGGGTGGATTTTCTGACTGCGACTGGTCCTTACTATTAATGGAACAGAGGGGGGGTTAAGACCTGGGCTTTCTTTTCGACTTTTTGTCATATTCTTTCTATTGCTTTTCTTTCTGATGCTTGTTACGCCACCTTACCACCAGGCATGAGAATGCGTCAGATGAAAATATATAATATAATATATATATATATATATATATATATATGATATATATATATATATATATATATATATATATTATATTATATATAATATATTTATTAGGATGGGCCGGATAGTTAATTAGCCGGATAGCCGATACCGGATATCCGGCTAGAAGTTAAAACCGGATACCGGATATTCGGTCGGATTCGGCAGTCTGTTATATATATATCGGTATATGGTAAAGGTATAGCATAGGACTCCACCATATTTTGAAAAAATTCTAAGTCCCAAATCAATATATATCGAAATGTATATATAGGTCTATATATTACTATATATTACGTATATTATATATATATATTATATTATTATTAAATATTATATATTATAATAAGGTAATGCATATATGACTAGTGACTGTAATAAACACAATCAAGGCGAGAAGGGAATGAAATAGCATTTTTTAAAATGCTGCAAAGACAGTGTAAGAATTTTTGCGATGAATTGAAATTATAATTGCAGATTCATACCTATTAATGCAGATTTGAAAATGAGAGGAAGACTACTTTCATGAAATTTAAAGTGTAACTATCTTATTTTAAATGGAAGGCTAGACTATCAGATAATGATATATTTAGGGTGTATGATTTTGTCATAAGTAAATGACGGCCTTTTCCAAGGGGATTTTAAGATGGGTTAAAATATGTGCTGTATTTGCCAATTTGTAAGATCACAAGTTTCACTGTTAACCGACCAAAGGTGAATGGTTCCAAGAGTAGAAGTTTAACATCCACATAATAGAATTTAAAAATAAACTGGGAGAATTGTATAAAATCATTTGAAAGCGATTTTATTTAATAAAGAGCTGGTCGAAAACTGATTTGTCTTCAGTATTACTTATGTAATGTATATCCAATTGTAGTGAGTAGGGCATTAAATTAATATTTTTTATTGTTAGTAATAGTAAATTTAAATGTATCCTACGTCAATAATTGAATTTGTTTTTGTAATGCTATTTTAGTATTATAATTGATACTATAAAATACAGAATGCTATTTTCAATTATTTTATAGAAGTTCGAATGAACCTTTATATACTAATTAACATTCATTATTATATCTACTATATATTTATTATATATACTTATATTTTTATATTACCGCCGTTGTATTTTAAATATATTATATATGTTCTCACGTTATTTATATTTGGTGATACTTCTCGGTTTACTACCATTTTTATCATTATTATGGATCTCACTGAGTATGAAGTATATATACAATAAACTTAATATATATATAACTCATAATATAACAATATTTCATCCTTACCTATTCTGTTGAATTATCTTCCACGCATTGCGTTATGTCTATCATCAGCTTCGTCGTGTTGTACACAACTCTAGTGGGATGTTTAATACGGTATAAGAAAACGTGTATTAGGTCTATTCTTATAAGCTCTCTATTAATTTTTTTCTTCTCATTTAAAGAGTGAGAGGAGTTAGGCATACAATAGTACTGTGAACGATGTATGTCCGGTAGGGATAACTGCGGCAACGCTGACACCATCTTCTACGATATACATCGTCTCGCGCACAAGAGCCACTCTGAGTGAATGGCCGGAGTATGTGAGGGTTGGTCGCACTTCGTGATAGTTATTATGGCTTCTGATGGAGAAATAGACTCGAGCCATCTATAAGAAAACTATATGATTGAACGAAGGTTTAGTGGTTCTTTAGGCACTCCTCTCAGATATTATTATCTCGATAACTGTGTCTCGTTTCTGTGCTCCGCTAAGCTTTACATGTTACTCTCATAACTTAAATCAAATCTAACGTACTATTTAGGTGTGACCAGAGCGGTGAGAGCCATCAATATCAGGAGTAGCACAACTGCCCAACAGAAGGTAATAAAACAGGGAGTTCAAGTAATTCCGTTGGAATTAGATACAATTGTAGAAGGAATAAGTCAGTAAATTACTGAATGTTAAAGTTAAGTAATCTATAGTTAACTCATAACATTAATTTGTTCTATATAATATAAGAAAGTTGTATTATAAATGAATAGTGTCTCTTGCGATTATTTAATAGAAAAAGATTTTCATAGTTAAACCTTAGAAAGGTCACAATATCTCGTACCTTTGGGAAAATTAAAATAATGGATATGTTGTAAATGAAATTAAAGAATATTTTAAAAGAAATTAAGTTAGTGGGTTCTTGGTAAATTTTACTATAGTGAGCAAGCACATTAATTTCTTGACTAGATAATTTTGATATTCTCTCACATATAGAAAGAAACTACTCAGGATGAGTATAAAAATATACGTAAAAATATTATTATATTAGTGAGATGGTCGGCTACTCAATATGTATGCATGATGTGTAATATGTGATATGTAATATCAGGGATGGGCGTGAGAGTAACTGCAGAATCAACGGAAAGAGTGACTCGACTCCCGACTTCCGACTCCCAGGAGTGCTATACTTCTACAAACAACCGTAGCTCTTGACCGTAACTTCCTCGCCCGTGCAGGTCGATTTTAGAAAGCAAACAAATCGACTCCCGACTCCCCGACTCCGCCCAATGCGAGTAAAATTGTGACATGATAAAATTTCCAAAAAATACGATACTGCATAATAATACAACGTTTTTATATGACTTAATAAACATTGACCACAAATTATATATAGAAAAAACCATAAATAATATATCATAGAGCAATAATAATCCATAAATTTAATATAATTTCTAAATGAAATATTACCTATATAAGAGATATAGGCCTAATTAATATTATACACTTTATTCTTTAATAACAAATAATCAATAAGAAACTAGCAAGTGGTGTTATTGTGACTAATATAACCTCTGAAGTAGGCCTATGTATGAAACCATCAATCGATACTTTCAGAGTATAGTGCACGCCTCACTCGCCAATACGCGGCCCGTTGGCTGCAACCAATAGACACATTTCTAAAGTATAAATTATGAAAAAAATAAACCTTATAAGAACAAATATAGATACATTTTTTTATGATTTTGGTGTGTGAGATAAAAAGAGTCATAAATTACAACATTCAACTCTCCTGAGAGTAAAGATAAAAGGGGCTTGATCTCAGCTCCTTAAATTCAAGTTGATCAAAGTTAGGGTAATTCTTTAGGAGGAGCGGAATTGCTTCTTATACTGATGAAAATTTAGAAAAGGGAAAATAATTATTGACTTTAAAATAGCTTAGTCATCGAATCACAAATAAACTAAAGAGGCTAAGCTAACTACTACTTTTATTATTACTTCACCCAGCCAACTTATAATATATATTATTACTTATTCACTTATATAGGAGTTGTGTACATATTAGCTACTAACTGATCTCTTTATAATATTAATTCTAATTCATAAATATTATAACTAATCTACTGACTATTTAATATATTTAATATTATACTTCTAATATAACTACTATATATATAAATACACTAACTGGAGAGGAAGAGACTGAAGACGATGGAAAGAGAAGAGAGAGAGGGAGAGAGAAGAGCAGAGAGAAGAGAAGAGAGAAAGAGAGTAGAGAGAGAGGAAGAAGAGAGAGCATAGCGACATATAGAAATGTAGATATACATTGTGGTTATGCTATAGTAAGAGGAATGCATTATTCGTTTACAACCAACTCACTAGCTAATATGAGTACTTGAAATAAATGTCCCTTTTTTAAAGTATCTTCCTCACATTATAAGAATCCATGTTATTAATATATTAATGGATAAGATTATTATCATTTCTTTGAGTGAATGTTTTTAGTCTAATTTACTTATTTGATCTCCTAAATAGATATTTAGAAGATAAGTATCTATAGAAAATTATCGCATATCTGTAATTATATATGAATGAAAATAATATATATGACTTTTTTTGATATCTATTCTAAAAAAGTGATGTCAAAATAATTAAAAAGTCTTAGTAGTTATTATTATTAATTAAGTAAATAGTGATAATTATAGGAATGATAAAAAACGATAAATAATAATAATAATAGTAACTCACCATAGTAGGTTTACAATATTATGAAGTATTATTATGATTTAAATTAGTACATCTGAAATGGTATCCGGGTGAATTTATATGTATATAATTATCACTTGTCAGTTTACTATGAAATATTGGTAATCCGCTGGTATTAGATAATTAAGCTTCTATTATCGAAATTTCAGAATAATTTGAGTTATCTAGAGTCATGCAATCCTTAAAGACCTATATATATTAATATTTACCACGAGAGCTATATCCTAGCTCAGGAAGCGTTATATAGAAGTTATAATAAATCATATTCTATAATATATCAATCTAGCTACTATATAGCATATTATTATATACTTATATGAGGCTCCAGAAGGATGCGCGCGTTAAGAAGACCGAGGCCTCACGAAAAATTGCCGGTAGAATATTTGGTGATGGATTCGCGATTTCTTTATTCGATAATTCTGAAAATTTCACTGTCCCGCTTGCGTGGCCGCGAGAGAATGTGAGCTATCTCGTTACTAATCTAGCTTCGTCTCACTCAGACGCTAATGAGAAAACTTGGTAGCGTGCTTTGCTACTATCGGAACTTCCGGAATCGGGAACAATCTTTCCTTCACTTCGTATTATTTTCATCTGATTGGGACGAGCTCTAAATTTCCTCATTAAACTAATCTACATAAGTATTTACCGCCGAAATATGGTGTTTTGGAGCGTGTTCTGATAGAAGAACTGTGATTTTGTTCTCTTTAGGGAGACTAGGCAATGGACACCGTTCATGATAGAATGACGTCAAAAACATCCCGTATAGCCCTCCGAGTCATTGTATATCGGTTAGTTACGTTAGCCCGTGTTTAGGTATAGCACGTGTGGTTCAGGAGGTATAGCTTTTTTCAGTATATGGTGGTTTGTTACAGTTTGTTTTGGACATTAAATTTGTGAGTTTATGATTGTTTATGGCCGTTGAGCCGAAATGGAGCGGGACTAGGAACATGGGATTCTAGACTCCAGATAAAGGCGTCCATTAGGACTATGCGAAAAATAGATCTGTACGAGAGCGAGTAACGCAGCGTTATGGCAGAAATAGTTGGTTAGGATTAAGTGAAGAGTTAGTCTAAGTTTAGTCTTATGGTTAGGTTAGGGTATGTTAGTTGGAATCGTCTTGGGTTTCTTTGGATAACTGGATCTATTATTTTTTTTTTTTTACACATTGTCCCGAGAAATTTAATGACTCTGTGATTATTTGTCATGAAAAACCATAAGGAAATAACATTCCCTATCCATAACATGATTCTAATCAAAAAATATACAAGTATCAAAAAGGAGAATATGATTTAGTTAAAGTTGGTTTGATCTACTAATAAGTAATATCATAACATCATTTACGAAATTAGTATACAAGACACTTGATATGAAGGTTTGCGGGTTCTTGCATTCTATTTAATTGTGGACGTAGGTAACATTCACAAAACCTACTTATTCAGGAAATTGCTATAATATTAATACTTTTGTAGAGATAAAACTTCACTTTGACGTATATGGTACAAAAAGAGCTTTAGACTCATTGATATTGCTTAATCATTACTCCACTACCTTTTATTAAAGTAGATAATAGTTTTTCTAAACACTTGTTACATATATGCATAGTTAGATTTACAGTGAATTGCTCGTTTTATTGAGCTACCATAAGTCCATAGCTTGGTCGTCTAGAATGCGTATCTGCTTGTTTAATATATTTGTAGAATATAATAGTATATATATCCACCTTACAATATATAATGACAAGTTGAAAGTTATAAGATTTTAGGATATAGATTAAATATCTAATTTTTAGATATATTTATTGTATTTATATAAAGAATATTTATATTTACAAAAACAAACAAATAATTAAGATAAATAATATATAATAATAATATATAAATATAAGAAAAAAATATAATATAAAATTATAATTTTTTTGGAGAGAAATTTAATAGAAAATCTATTAATTTAATCATATAAATAATAATTTTAAATAAAATTAATCGAAGTAATCTTGAAGTTTCACTTATCTTATTTATCTTTTATGATAATGATTATTAATATTACTTAAGTAACTAGCAATTGTTTCAAGTATTTGCAACTTGAAAACTAATTACATTTATCCAATTGATTACTTAATAAAGGTAAACAACTCCTTTATGTTTAATAAAGCTCTCCCTAACTAATGTTTTAAAAGACAAGGTGTTACAAATTTTACAAGAAGTATAGGTATATGTTGATTGAGGGTGATTTGGAGTCTTCCAATTTCTCCACCCTATGGCTAATATTCTTTAAGTAAATAATAACTAACTATAACTATACAGTAATACCATATAAAAATGATGAGAAAGAGCATAATATTCGTATTATCAATATAAATGAGAATACTAAAAACTATAGTAAATTTTTCTTAATCTACATAATTTCTATGGCTGAGAATTGAGCACAACTGCATATAACTAAAAATAATTAAAAATACTCAACTCAATTAACTAATAGAGAGTCTAAATCTTATGAGATCTCAAACTTAACAGTATATGGCAAAGCTCTCTTTGGTGTTGGGGGGATTTTCAGGGCACAGCTTAAGACATTTTTAACATAATAATATACTCAAATACATTTGGACTGAAGGCTCATTATAGCAGTATCGATGATAAAATAATACGGAGACATGGAATTCAAGATTTAACAATTTTAATATCTGACCAGGGAAATTTCTTTCCAATAAAGTGAATAGATAGTAATAACCTCGGCTTTGCAACGACTGAAGAGGCATATTATATAATAATATATAGTATTAAAATATTATATACTTAAATTAATAATAATATTAATAATATTAAATTTATATAATAATAAATTAATATATAATAATATATATATAATATTATAATAATAATATAAATTAATTAAATATAATAATAATAATAATAAATATAATAATAATAATAATAAATATATTAAAAATTTTTAAGCCCTATTTAAATATTTATTGTTAATTATATAATAAAAGTAATAATATTATATTAATATAAATTATATATAATATACTATAAACTAATAGTAATTAAATATCATATAAATAATATCATATAATATAATATAAATAATAATCCTTATAATAATATATCATATATATAATATATACAATTAAATATTAATTAAATATAGATAGTATATATATAAATATAATATATATTATACATATAAATATTAATATAATATAATAATATAATAATAATTATAAAAATATTATTAACATATTACTTAATCATAGTTATTTATAATCTAATAATAATCTATAATAATAAATTATAAATAATTTAACTATAATAATAATTAAATAAATGATATAATTAGCTTAGACCTTAAATAAGTCCTGAATTGAGTTTAGGGTAGTTAATAATCCCCTTAAGATCAGTTAAAAATTAAATAAAAAAATACATAAAAATACATAAAAAATAACTAATATAACAGCAATAAAACAATGTTATCTTTAAAACATTTCTTGGTTGAAAGAAATGAAAAACTTGTCACTTTATTTTCGTTAAAATTATAGGGTAATCAATAACACATTATATATATTACCATCAGATTATTACGCAAGCTATAGATAATAAATAAATTATAAACACGTTTATTTTTCTCAACACCACTGATAGCTAATAAATTTAATTATAAAATATACAAAACATTATAAGCAAAAAATTTGTAGTTTGTCTTATAACTTACTTATATTTAATATTTACTTTAACGGAATTTTACACTCTGCATAATCATTCTATCATCTATATATATACTTTACATACTCAATCTAGAAAAAAAAAAATAAATATATGCATACATATATATATGACATGCTAAATTTACATACTTATAAAAATGAAACAAATGTTGTATAAAATAATATTTATTTTATCAGTCACTAACTACATCTAATTAAGGAAAATTATTTAAGTTTATGATACAAGTATTGTGATGTATACATATAATATAACAAACTAATTTTTGTTATTTTTATTAATTAATATTAAATATTAGCAAATATCTGTATAGCTTCATTTAAGCTTAAATACTCTATTTATGAAATCTATATCATTTTCAACAAAATTAATAAGATAATGATAATACATTAATAATAATATATTTAAATATATATAATAATAATAATAATAAAAAATAATAATATCAAAATATAATGTAAATAATAAAGAACATATAATTTAACTCATTATTAAATCTGTGGTGACATGGGCCCAAATTAATAGGAGAACTTGAGGAATAAATCTCTGAGATAGAACTCAAAAGTTTAGAGTCTGAATTTATTCTATTAATCGTGTATAATTATATTGTACTAGTATGTATGATTTATTTAAATAATTATTTTTCTGGTACCTCAATCAATAATAAATCATGAATTGAGAAATATTAATAATAAGGTAATCAATTAACACTCCACATATTATATATATCAATACATAAAGTAGATCATTCCATTTTAAGTAAGGTTCTGTAAAGTATTCAATATTTTTTAATGTAAAATATCATAAATATTAAATACAATATAAATTTATATAATATTATCGAGAGTGACCATATCTCATTTTATTATTAATTAGGTAACAATTAAAATTAATTTAATATTTAAATTAATATTACATTAAGAGTAATAGATATATATTAAAGATAATAACATTAAGCAATATGATAACACTTACACATAAACTACTAATCCAATATCCAAAATCTAACATTAAAATTAAAGCTATAATAATTGAAATAAGTAAAATAATACAAATTCAAAAATTATCAAATTGTGAAGTAGTAATAAATGAATTAGTTAGTTTACAAAACGAGTGATATAATAAAATATTCAAATCTTATCTATAATAATACTTAACGATCGTAAGTATTTACCAAACATAATAACTATTAAGAAATCATGATTTACATATGCTCCCAGGTAATATATTTACTGAGTAATTGTAATGATAAGTATAGTGACAGTTCAATATCAGAGATAATTAGATATTCAACCTCATCATTTCAATTTTTGGAAGGAGAATATATAGAAATACAATAGATTTATTATCTACTTCATACCAAAATTCAAAACATCTTATATCATATCTGACCTTACTCAGACTATTCACATTACATGAGTTTATTAAATAATAATAATAAAAATAACTACAATAATAATAGTTATATAATATACTTCTCATATTAATATATATAATTAAGATAAATAATTTAATAAAGAGGACTATAGTCTCTTCTGGCTCGTTCAAGAATACGATGCTCCTTTTATACCTAATGAAGTGTGATAAAAATCTAAGTATATAATATAATTTATCCACTTATTATGATGTAAGTTAATTATCTTTTATATATTCATGTCCCATATAACTCTAAATGAATACATAATCAGAACGTTAATACCATAGGACCTATGTAATATCTAATATTTTAAATTCATAAAATGTAAATGAATCCTATATCATAACATACTTTTTACATATCTTTATATTTACACCTTATCTTATAAAATGAATTATTAATAATAAGTAATAATGAATAATAATAAATATACCTAAAAATGTTGCAGTAATAGTAATAGTAATGTTAATTTAATTATATTAATTTATAAATGAATATATTAATATTAATTTAATCATATTTATTCATAAATTTCATAATGGAATTTAGACACGCTTTGTAAAATATATATAATAGCATGAACATCTTATTTATAATAATAATTAAATAATACTTATTTCAATACATGTAGACAGCTATAATAAATATATTAAATAACAATTAACATAATGACAAACAATATATAAAAACTAAATCAAACCTACTAATTAACAATAATAGATTCATACATATCAATAAGATTACATACATAACATAATATACAATAACATACAAATAGGTGAAATTTTTATTATATATATCATTATATCTATAAATTAACATACTACTATTATATATACTGACTATCTTAGATATATAACCTTAACTATTATAACTACTACTAGATCGTAGTATATTATATAGTTACTAATATTACTGATACTATACTCTTACTGACTTATGTACTATATATTATCATACTATTATATAAATATAACTTAATATCTATATATAAAATATTTATATAATACAACTTATTCTTCTAGAATGACTAATACCAATTAAGATATATAATAATAATTAGATATAATATTAATTAAAATAGATAAATATAATAATAATAATTAAATATAATTAACTACCTAACCCACCTGATAGTTTTGTCATTCAGACTAATTCTATATAAATATAATGGATGATAATCTTCATTAGGAGTGATTTTATGATTTATAAAAGAACCTAACACATTTTTGGTTTAATCTAATACATAATCACATAACTACGATCAATAACGTTTTTTTAAAAACAAATCCACATTGATATAAATGGTGTTATTTTTTTAGGTTGTATATTTTTTGGATATTTTTTGTATGCATTTTACTTTTTAATTGAAATACAAAGTATAAAAAAGTTAGTATTTAATAAAGTAAAAATCAAATCACCCTTATATAATATATTTAAAATAATAAATATTAATTGAGAAGAAAAATTTATACTAAATTTTAAACAATAATAAAAATAATAACAATATAGATAAAAAATAATAACCAAAATCTGAAAATAGAAATTAAATATCTTTTTATATCAGAAAATTAGGAAAGGATAAGGTTAGATGATTTGCACCCATCCAAACTAACCCTACTCACAAAGGACGTACTCCTTGTATTAGCCTAATTATTGTGCAGTGGAGAAGGTGTCACAAAATAAATAGAAGTGGGATTCAAAGAGATAAAGTCATTGCTCATCGAGCGGAATTCATTTACAAGCTAGAATATGATGGTGATGCTAAAAGATAAGAAGACTTGACGACAAATATTTATTGGATAAATTTAAAAGATAAATGGTGCACAATATGAAAAGCTGCTATTTAGGAGATCACATTAAATCGGAAATCAAAATGAAAAGCCATAAAGAAAGTATGAACCCAAAAGAGTTATTATTGATTAAACCCATCATGAAAGTTTCGTAATATTATATCCAGTAGAGTAGAGTAAGAGTAGAGTAGAGAGAGTATGAGTGGAGTAGAGTAGGATGTGAGTAGCAGTAACAGTAGATTAGAGAAATAGTAGGTGAGAAGAGTGGTGTGGTTGTGGTGGGTTAGGAGTGTGGTGTGGTGTCGAATGGAGGGTGGGGTGGGGTGTTGTGTGTGTGAGTTGGAGAGTAAGTGGAATAAGGAGTGGAGTAGAGTTAGAAGTATGGAGTAGAGTTGTGAGTAGAATTGACATAAGTTAGAAGTAGAAGTGAAGTATAGAAGTAGAAAGTAGAAGTGTAGAGTAAGAGTAGAGTAGAAGTAGAGTAGAGTAAGAAGTAGAGTAGAACAGATAATAAATATGTAACTAGTATCAATAATATTTTGTGTTGAATCGTCTAAATAGCAACTTACCGATATGGCCTAGTTTCATATAGTTATAGACTCAACGGATGTGACTAAAACTAAGGGGATATCAATAAAGTATAAACATAAGATGTATAGATAATCCACTAAATAATGTATATTCATAAACACTACAAATAATTAATAATAATGATAATATAATAATAATAATATAATAATAATAAATAATAATAAATGAATAATATAATAATCACTAATAATAATAATAATAATAATATAATAAAATATATTAATAATATCAATAATCAATAATAATAATAATAATATATAATAATTGTTGAGAGTGGAAATATTATCTATAGTGTCTTTCAGGTCGCGCGAGACATCAAAAGCAATCAAAATTGGTAACAACCCAAAACTGCAGAAGATAAATGATCCTAGACTTACTACAATATTTTAAGGTGCCCTACACAACTTCAATGCTTGACGAGAGTGATTAACTTATGCATATTACAGTACCACTTTAAATAATAATACATATGATAATAATATTTTAATTATAATGTATTAAATTAATATAAATAATATATAACTATATAATTCAATAATAATATAATAATACTATTAATTTAATAATAATAATAATTATACATAATATTAAATATAATAACTATAATAATAATAATATATATAATTATTAAATATAATTAAATATGATAATAATTAATTATTTATAACTAATTATTATTAGTAATAATACTTAAATATAAATAATAATAAATAATCATCAATAATAATATAAATATTATAATTAAATAAAATAATTAAATTAATATAATATACCAGTTACATATATATAATAATAATAATAAAATTCAATATAATATATATCTATTCTTAATATAATTAAATAAACTAATCATTAATTATTAAAAGAATTTAATTAATAAATACAATTACATATAATAATTATAATAATTAATAATATATTATATAACAATTAAATATATATAATAATAAAATATAATTACAAATTTGATAAAATAAATAATAATGATATAAATTACAAAATGATTTTTTGCATCGATCTTCATAACCACAAGTGTTAAATTGTGATACTTATAAGTATGAATTTTGAGTTCTTTCAATCAACGAGTATGTCTTAGTCCATTATAAGCTCGACAAATACCATGATAGTGAGTAGAGTGAAAACCTCACAATAATAACCCTACACTAATTGGTTAATAATAATATTAATTAAAATAATAAATTACATAATATATAAAATAAAATTAATCATTAATAATAATTATAAAATTATAATTTATAAGAATTAATAGATAGTAATGTATAAAATAAGTATGTTTAAAAATGTTCATATAATAAATGATATTAATAAAATGTCAAGAATAATACATAATAATAATTCTACTAAGTTATCAATATATAAATATATAATAATATATTAAAATTTAAATTAAAATTAATAATCAATTAATTAAATAATATATAAAGTAGAATTTAATAATTAAGATTAATTTATTAGTAAGTAATAGATAAAATGAAAGAGATAAGAGTGTGAAAAAATTATGAGTTGAGTTCGCCTGCAGGGAGCCGTTCGCTAAATTGTTCTTGAAATATTAAAAAACACTATTTATAATAGTCAATTGAAGATGAAAGAGTATATAACAATAATAATAATACGAGTAAAAATATTACTACTATCACTAGAATAAGTTGTTACTCAATAAATCTGCCATAAATAATAAAATGATAGTCATAACTTGCTTAATAATTGAAATGAACATCAATAATCAATAAGTAGTAAGAGAGTTTCACACTAATTATATTTCTTAGAATATGTTCATATTAATAATAATGAATAGATAATAATCGACATTTAAGTACATTAAATACTATATATATTATTGCAAATAATATAATTAATACTTAAATATTAAAATATACAATATAATTAAAATATTATATAATTAATTTCATAATAAATGATAATAATAATAATTAATAGAAAAAATTATATAAAAAACATATAAATTAAATAATAATAATAATAAGTACATTAAAATGATAATAATGATAATAATATAAATAATAATATAATAATTAAATAGATAAATAAATAAATAATTATAATCAATTTAATATAATTAATAATATATAATTAAATAATTAATTAATGATATAATATAATAATTATATAATAAAAATAATATATAATTATATAATTATATATAAATAGGGTATTTTAACAAATTAGATATAATTATTTATAAATATTAGTATAATAGAAATATGAATTTTAAAGAGATGTATGTTTTTCACATGTTACGTGATACGAAATTTAACAATTCCTAGAGTAAATTTTAATTGATATAAAAAAGAATATAATTGTATGAGTCCGGCGTACAATCTAAATTTATGATAATTTAGATACTAAATTAAATTAGTAATTTTATTTATTTTCTGAAAAATTACTATTTTAAATTAGAGATAAGTATTGCATTTTATTATTTTGTTAGATTATACAGCATCGTATCTGCATAAATTATGAATTTAACACTGGCCATGCTATTTTGTTCTGAATTTTAAAACGGATATAAAATTCATTATTTACAAGAGTTAGAATTATATTAACTAATATCTATTATGTTCTGTCTGTTCTGTCTGTTTGGTATCTGTTTTGATCCTGTTCGTGTTCTGTATATGTGTTTACCCTCATGCTCACTTATCTTTTTTTTCCTTCTCCATTTCATCTCTATTAATAATCTATATTCTTATTATCTTATACTTTTCAATCCTATCTCTTTTACTATATTTATATATACTCTTATTCTCTTTCAATATAGTATATTGCTCTCCATTACTTCAGATCTAAGTTATAATTTAACATCATGTCAGTCCTAATCATTAAAATCTGCTCGTGTATATGTATACCTGACATTACAATCTTATGTTTTTTGTCATCAATTTTAAAATAAAGCACACACAAAAGATTATTGATTATTTATTCTTAAATCTATTAACTCTTTACTCTATTTAATTCTATTTTTATCTAAATTTATTACTTATTATTCATTATTTCATTATTCTTATTATTATTATTTTTTTTATTATGTATTATTAATTATTATTTATGTTCATTTTATTAATAAAAGTGTTGTCTTATTTTTCTCATCTATTGTAAAGTTTACCTATTTAAATTCTATTATATTTCCTCTTATATTTATCACTCTTAATTCATTATTATGCTCATATTTCATAATTAATGTTACTGTTACTTTAATCTTATTACTTATTTCTTATTATCTCTAAATTTTAATAACCCTCAAATTCTTGATCATCTTGATCTCTCAGTCATTGTCTCACTGACAGTTTTATGTTTTTACTATTGTCCTCATGTTCTATACAAATTTAGTTTTAGATTCGTCCGTTACGCAAGATTAACAGATATCTCCTTATTTTGATGTATCTCACTCTTTCTCATTATATATAGCCTATTTCAATCTAATTACTAATCTATATTTACATTTCTCTTCGTTATGTGATAGGCCGTCGGAAATTCCTGGTGAGCTAAAATTTCTTAGTATGTCTTTTCTATTTGCTTTATATTTTCTCTGTTTCACCTTCCCTCCTTTTCCCTAATCTTTCTCTCTTCCTTGTGTCTCTTTGCTGATCTCAATCTTGTATCCTCTCATATTTCGTCTCTTATTTTTTTCAGTTATTTAATTATCAGCTTTTTTTCTCTATCGATATATTAATGTAATTTAATATCATATTATATATTATATTATTTTTGAAAAAAACATATATAATTATTATAATTAAAAATTATTAGTTTACTTCTTAACTAAGATTGTCACGATATTTACACGGAAAGGGTGCATTTTATTTCAAGGAGGGGACAGAAAATATATAATTAAAGTAATTAAAATATATAGTTAAATATTATTTAAAAATAAAAGATTAAAACAATATATATATATTATATGGTGTCTTAATATATTAAATGATATATTTATATTAAATATATATATTATATATTATATATTACTTAATATATAATATATTAATTATATATATATTATATAAATAGTTTATATATTATATTTAATTATATAATTATTATTAATATATATCTATGCCCAAATTATTAGCAAACAGAAAGAACGAAAGAAACTGCGAAGGTATTTAATATAAAAATGGGGGTTTAGTTAATATTGCTAGTATTTATATATATCGTCCACATATTGAGCTTATGAAGTAGTATAATAGACGAGAGAGAGAGGGAGCTAGAAAGAAGAGAGGGAGGGCGAAGAGAAGCGCTAAGAAAGAGAGTACGTAGAGGAGGTCGTTAGTGTATGCCAGAGTGATAGAGACAGTAGCTAGAGGAGAAGGGAGGAGAGCGAGGAGAGAGACGGAAAGTCCCATGAATGGCAATCTAGGAGGTATTTGAAATTATGCTTTCCAATAACACTTTCTCTTCCTTAACCAGAAGGATCTCTCAAGATCTATTTAGAATGACGAACTAGGGAACCTTAAATTATCATTTAATTCTGACCATATTTTATATGAGTTATATGTTTGTATATTCTTATATAATACTGATTATATATATATAAAGGGATCAGTTAAAATATATATATGAATATAAATAAGTATGTTTTAAAACTAGTATAACAGTATATATATACACTATATAGTATATGTTAAGATATTGTTTTAATATTAAATAAATGTTTTGTTAGGAATAAGATATGTCAATTTAAAAATATAATTAAATATAATAATAATAATATAATTAAAATATTAATAATAAAATGTTCTTAATTAATAAGAATTATTGTCAAGTGATACATATAATGAAATATTAGATATAATAAATCATTAAATAATTAAAATTATATAATAATAATAATGATCATCTAATTCATTAAACTAATTCAATAAATAATATATAATAATCTAACTAACTAAGAAAATTGTCCTTAGTATTAAATAATTGTTGGTGTATCTAATCTACAGAAAAATTCCTATAATTAAATATTACATATAATAATTAATACTTACTTATATATAATCACAACCTCCTTATAATACCTACTACTTATAAATTCAATAATAATAATAATAATACCTGATAGAGCAATATTCTATGAGGATCTATATTAATGATTAAATTCATAATAATAAACGACGTAGCGAGATATACATAATAATCAACTCATATACTATTAATAACCTTAAGCTAGTTCTGGTTCCATTCGCCTAACACTTTACGATTAGCTCGGCCCGCGACCCTACGCCGTTAACGTACAAATGTATTAATCACGATTAATACACTATACTTAGACCTACTACCACCGTAATATTTTGGATTTTTCCTCCACGCCTCTGATGCAGGCCTTAATAATGGAACTTAAGTTGAATAATAATACATAATTGACAAATTAATTTACATTAGATAATATCGCTTCTAATCCATCTACATATTTGACATTCGGATGTGATTTTATGTTTGTCATTGGTCAATAATAGTGAATAACATAACGAATGTTGTAGATTGTTATATTGATTAATTCACACTTAGGTTAATTTGTAGATCACTCGTATATTTGGAGTTCTGGCTCTATTTCTGTGAACAACATAAAATAATCCACGACATTATTTCAAGGTTCTATTTACTATATTACTATCTTACATCAGCTCGTCCTCCATATGTATATACTATATATATATATATATATTTATATATATATATATATATATATATTTATATATAATTATATATATATATTATAATGTATATATATATAATATATTAAATATATATAATATACATATAATATATATATAATATATATATATATATATACTATATAATATATATACATATATATATAGTATATAATCTATATATATCATCTCATATATATATAATTATATATATATATATTATAAATATATATATATATATATTATATAATATATATATCTAATAGTATATATTTATATAATTAATATATATTATATAATATATAGTATAATATACTATATATA
>JABUQX010129624.1:25000-30000 GCA_015478945.1 Trachelipus rathkii
TAAATAATACTCTATTATATAATATATTTCTATAAGTATATATATATATAGTATTATAATATATATAATATATATATAGTTTATTTCGAGTTTTGGCCAACAAATCTTTTATTATAATTGTGTTACGAGGGTACGGGACTGGGACCCCAACTCAAATGCACCACCCCACCAACCTCTTTCCGCAACCTTCGCTATAGACTATAGAGATTGCTAATTTAATAAATTGATTCTATTATATTTTTGAGTGTTTAAACTTGCAATATTTGGTAGTTAGTTTTTAAAAACTTCAATTTTTCCTGCTGAGATGTCTATTTCTCTTTTCATATCATATATTAACCCAGTCATTGCTAACCTACTCTCGGAACTTGAACATAAGTTGAAGACAGGCCAAGTATTTCTTGCAAGTTTATTACTCAAGCGTGGTAAACATTTTGCTAAACTCTCTACCAACTGATCTGCATAACAATCGTCATCCTATCGTTTTTCTTTGGTGATAGGTTTTCAATCATTTGCACTAATCTTTTGGTAATGCGTGTGTTCTTCATCATACTGTGGAATGTATGAATTCTTCCAGTGTATGAATGTATTGATTTACTTGTATATAGGTGTTGTTTCTGTAGATTTGTTTTTTTTCCTTTTAAAATGGGTGGCGAATTAATAGACTGTTTCGATTGAAGTTTTTACACTGCAACACAAAGTAACGAAACTTGCTTTATAACGGGAATATAGGTACAATTACAAAACAACTTGGCCTTTAATAACGGGATCTAAGTAAGTTGCAATTATGTTATGACGGTCATTAATTTCCAAAGAACAAAAGTTTTTGTTGCTCTAGTTTAATTGCATCTTTCCTTCTTTTAGGTTTCTATTATTTTTCCCAATTTGAAGATTGTTCAAAATGCTTCCTTAGCGTTGAGATTTAATGGTATTGCATCTATTACATTGGAGACAGAAGCTGTAGAGAGCCCTGATTTTTTTGATAGTTTCTTCAAATGGTTTTCAAATAGCTTAATGCAGTGTGATATGATGTCTTATCACAATAATAAGAATGTTAACTTTGAATACAAACTGGCGATAACGAATCAGAGGTTCTTTGAGCAAATACTTCTTTCCATCTATGAAGTGTACTATTCCAGCGAGTTGGAGTGTCTTTGATAACATTAAGAGAGGAATATCAAGCGTTTTTGAATTGCTTCAACTCTTTTTTTCATTTTCATTTTCTTTTTCAAGATTCATCTTAAGTAATTTTTATATAAATTCTTAATCAAATCTCGACAAATAAACATCCGCGCACCATCCGCAGGGCAAAGCCGCGGATGCGGATGAGGCGGATGTGGATCTTTAATATGTGCGGATGCGGATGGCGGATGCTATGCGGATGCGGATGTTACCTGCATCACTAATAATATATATATATATATATAATTATATATATATAGTATAATATATATATATATTATATATATATTATATATATATATATATTAAATATATAGTATATATATATATATATATATATATATATGATACTATATATATCTATCAATATAATATATATATATATATATATATATACTATATATATAATATATATATATAATAATATATAATATATATACCGTATATTATATATATATATATATATCATATATATGATATATATATATATACTATTTATATTTATATATTATATATATATCTATATATATATATAATATATTATATATATTTATATATATATATATATTATATAGAATATATATAATATATATATATATATAAATATGTTACCACTCAAGGGAAGAGTCCTTTTCAGAAGAGGTAAAAGTGAAAGAAATTTAATCCAAGCCCAAATCTAGCTTAGATTTCTCAGATAAACTTATACACAGGCTTTAAATAGAGGATAGTTAAAATTTAGAGAAAAATAAATGAAGAAAGGGAAATCCGCAGTACAGAGTTGACTGGAAAAAAAAAGGAGACATCTCGTCTGTTTTCTTTCCACCAGACATAACAGAAAGAGAGAGAGAGAGAGAGAAGAGAGAGAGAGAGAAGAGAGAGAGAGAGAGAGAGAGAGAGAGAGAGAGAGTAACATACTTTTAGAAAGGTAGTTTCAAATGATATTTTAAACGTTAGTTTAATATATATTTTGCAAAATGATTTTCATTTAAATAATCTAAATTATGAAATTTTTTTTTTTATAAATAAAAAAAAAAAAAAATGAAAGATTCTAAAAAATATAAAATAAACAGTAAACTATAATTAATAACTTATTTATTATTTAGTCAACTAAATAATTATACTTGATATTATTATATTCTGTAAAAAAACAAACAAAACAAAAACAAATGTAAAATATTTATTGTTTGAATTTTTGAAAAGTTTTTAATATTTATTAAAAAATTAAATTTAAAAAGAGAAAACAAAGAAAATTTCTTAGAAAATTTAATTTATTATTAAACAATTTTGTTCTTTTCCTTTCAAGAACATCAAAAGCCACAAGTTTCTATTAATTATTATTATTATTATTATTATTATTATTATTATTATTATTATTATTATTATTATTATTATTATTATTATTATTATTATTATTATTATTATTATTATTATTATTATTATTATCATTATCATTATCATTATCATTTTCTTTATCATTATCATTATCATTATCATTATCATTATCATTATCATTATCATTATCATTATCATTATTATATCATTATTTTATTATATTATTATTTAATAATAATAATAATAATAATAATAATAATAATAATAATAATACATAAATAATAATAATAAATAATAATAATAATAATAATATAATAATAATAATAATGTATAAACTACAAGAATTATTATTTATCATTATTATAATTATTGATTATTATTATTTTATTGATTATTCATTATTATTATAATTACTTATTATTATTATAATAATTATTATAATAATTATTATAATAATTATTATTATTATTAATATTAATATTATTAATATTATTATTATTATTTTTATTATTATTATTAATTATTATTATTATTATTATTATTTAGTTAAGTTCTATTATTATTACAAATACATTATATTAAATAATACATTAATTCTTAATTATTATTATTATTATTATTATTATTATTATTATTATTATTATTATTATTATTATTATTATTATTATTATTATTATTATTATTATTATTATTATTATTATTATTAATATTATTATTTCTTTTACAACTTATCTATATGGTTCTATAATTTTTATTCATTATTATTATTATTATTATTATTTATTATTATATTATTATCTCTATTATTATTATTATTATCTCTCTCCTAGATATGTTCTAAACCATTGTAGTGTATTTTCTTGAGTTCCCCATCTTATACATTTTTGCTCAGAAGAATATCATGATCAATTTTATGAAAAGCTTTGGTAAGGTACAATAAAATAAACGCAGGTGAGTTTTTATGTTTAATATTTTCGTATATATTTTTCAGTCAAACAAACAAGGGACTCAGCCGTTGACCTGTTCTTCCTAAATCCAAATTGAAAGTCGTTAAAAATATAATTCGAACTAAGATATTCAGTTATGCGATTTAATAATAATTTTTAAAATAATTTGCTAATCGTATGTATGATTGAAATCGGTCTACAGTATATAGAATAATTTTTGTTACCCTTTTTATGACTTTTAAAATTTCTGCGAAAATTCCCGTGTGAAGGGTATGTTAAAGAGGTCTTTTGATGGGAAGTCAATTATGTTGGTAATTGTCTTGCAAATGTGGTTATTTTATAGGTCGTTAATTATTATTATTATTATTATTATTATTATTATTATTATTATTATTATTATTATTATTATTATTATTATTATTATTATTATTATTATTATTATTATTATTATTATTATTATTATTATTATTATTCTTGTTTAATATTATATTATTATTCTTATTATTTTATTATTATTTATTAATTCATTATTATTAATATTTATTATTATCATTGCTATTATTAGTATTAAAATTATTGATTATTATTATTACGATACATTATTATTATTATTAGATTATTATTATTGTTATTATTATTATTATTATTATTATTATTATTATTATTATTATTATTATTATTATTATTATTATTATTATTATTATTATTATTATTATTATTATTATTATTATTATTATTATTATTATTATTATTATTATTATTATTACTATTATTATTGCTATTATTATTATTATTATTATTATTATTATTATTATTATTATTATTATTATTATTATTATTATTATTATTATTATTATTATTATTATTATTATTATTATTATTATTATTATTATTATTATTATTATTATTATTATTATTATTATTATTATTATTTGCTAATTTTTTCAATTCCACTGAATGTTCTTATTTTTAGTAAAAAAAAATTTCAGAACTATTCTCGAATAGAAACAAATTAATGACTTTTATTTATTATTATTATTATACCTGATGGAAATTGCCCTAATTTAAGAGGGAAACGTCTCTAGGAAATTAGTACCTAGGATTCGAAGCCACGAATTTCTCCTGTATTTTTCTGGCATGATCACGATAATAAGGCAACTAAAGTAATATTTACAAGTAATAATTAATAATAAAATTTAAAAAATATAAAAATATAAAAATTTAATAATAGTTTGTGAAGTTAGAAATATTAAAAATAAATCACTATTTTGTATGTTTTGAAATCTATAACACATTCATTCATTCATTCAAAAAAATACTCAGTCACTTACTCATTTCACAAAATTTATAATATCTGGCTTAAGTTTCTTAATAAAAAATGATTCTGCTTTTCGAAGATAGTTGAAATTACCAATTTGAAATAAGATTATAAAGCAATAAGCAGTTCCTACCGTATGGTTCGATTTGTGTTTCGTCGTGCTGTGTTACCATATTTTACTAGTTTTATACATATGTTGCATAACTCGTTTACTCTCAAAGTAT
>JABUQX010129624.1:32500-35000 GCA_015478945.1 Trachelipus rathkii
TCAACATTCGCGCTCAAGCGTCGTGTAGCGATGTTGCTTGTTATTATTATTATTATTGATGTTACAAGGAGTATAGATAATAATTTTAAAAATATTGCTTATTTGTGATTAATTAAAAATCTGTTTATGTCTATCTATCTATCTATTTATTTATCTATCTATCTATTTATCTATCTATATATCTATCTATCTATCTATCTATATATATATATGTATAACAACTGCTGCAAATTCAATGCAGTGTGATAGGTATTCAATCTCCTTACTACACTGCTGGGATGGGACCTAGCCTCAGTGTCGGTGTAGCAGCTTGATATCACGCCACGATGGACTGTGCAAAGCCACATCACCACCCAGAGCTACCGTTCACGAGCTTATGACAAGGAACAGTGCCGCGAATACTTATAATCGGGGAATATTAGCTGGAACAACCGCTGTAATTAACGTAGTGTGATAGGTATTCAAAAATAACCCCTTAAGTAATTTCACACTGCTGGGATGTGAACCTGGGCCCTAGCAGATGTCCGCGTAAGCAGTGTGAAATTACTTAAGGGGTTATTTTTGAATACCTATCACACTGCGTTGAATTTGCAGCAGTTGTTATACATACAATATATTCCCCGGTTATAAAGTATTTCACTCGGCGCGGTGCCCTGTTTGTCGCTACGCCCGAGCGTGGACGGGTAGAGTGCGTCGTGGTTCCTGTTGGATGGGTGATATATTCACCACAGGAACAATTCTCACGCTTTGCTTTTAGTCCATCGTGGCGTGGTCGTCAAACACTTACGCGGACATCTGCTAGGGCTCAGGTTCACATCCCAGCAGTGTGAAATTACTTAAGGGGTTATTTTTGAATACCTATCAAGCACCCGTGCTGAATTTGAGGCAGTTGTTATACATAGCCAATATACTCCCCCGGTTATAGTGGCTTCACCTGGTAGGCCTGTTTGTCGCCACGCCCTGAGTGGACGGGCAGTAGAGCGCGTCGTGGTTCCTAAGGTTGGATGGGTGATATATTCACCACAGGAAAAATTCTCGTGTTTCTTTTAGTCCATCGTTGCGTGGTCGTCAAACACTTACGCGGACATCTGTTAGGGCCCAGGTTCACATCCCAGCGCAGTGAAATTAATGAGTAAGGTTTTTGAATATATATATATAGTATATATATATATATATATATATTATATATATATATATATATTATTATATTATATATATATATATGGTATAGAGAAGTAATATATATATATATATATATATATATATATAGTATAGTTATATTATATAGTATATATATATATATATATATTATTATTATATATATATATTATATATAGTATTTATATATATATATATATATATATATATATATATATATATATATATATATATATATATAGTTCCTGGCCAAATTAGAACGCATTTTGAATTTTTTGGTATTTTCCACGTCCAGAGTAGAAAACGTTAGAAATGAGAATTTCAAATGCCTAAATCTTATTATTAACAATGTCCAATCTTTTTTCAATGTGAAGAACGTATTTTTCAGAAGTAGTTAGTATTTTATTTTGAAATAAAGTATTGTAATACGATTGCAGCCTTCTCAGCAGATGCTCTGATACGAACCGTTTCAGACTTGCTTTGGGTGCTTCTGTTTGGGTTTTTGTTTTGCCATCATTTGGTTGATCTTACTTACGTACTTTACTATTTAATTGTTCTAAAGTATTTTTGTGTGTTTTACCTTGCAGTCATTATGGGCAAAACAAGTGATTTATCACCGCAAAAAACACCAAAGGAAAATGCGTTGCTCAGTATTAAAGAATATTCAAATTGTGAAATTTCTTGTAAATTGTTTAAGTCTGAGTCATCTGTGAGGCAAATTAAGAAGAAAATTCAGCTAGACGAAGAATTAATCCCTCATAGGATGAAGAAATGCGGCCAAAAGTCGAGTTTTACACCACAAGCAAAACGTTGCTTGAAGAAGATTATCCTTGAAGAGCGGTTTGCCACTACCAAAGAGATAAAATCCAGGCTTGAAAGCAGTGGCATCAGCGTATGTGAAAGAACTGTACGTTGGCAACTATCAGATATGTATACCCGCTCGGAAGCCAAGGTTGACTAAAGCCATGCAAGAGAAACTCCTGAAGTGGGCCACAGACCTCAAGGACAAGGATTCGGACTTTTGGAGATAGGTGAGTATTCTTCTGTTTTCTACTCTGTTTATCTGTTTTCCACTCTGTTTTTGTGATTTGCATTCCTTTTGTGTGTTTTTCACACTCAAAAAATGGTAAAATGGTAGACACATGATGTGTTTTATTCATTATTTAAGGTGTGTTTCAGTGATGAGAGCTCATTTGAAATCCTGGCGAAGAAATCTCAGTTTGTGCGAAGGCGCCCTGGCGAGAAATATCATCCTGACTGTATCATTCCGACTGTAAAACATCTCTACCAAAAAGTTATGACATGGTTTGTTATAAGTAGAAAAGGCACTGGCCGTCTGTAC
>JABUQX010129625.1:5000-12500 GCA_015478945.1 Trachelipus rathkii
AAAGTTCGCCTAAGCTTAAAAACAAATTACAGGCCTATCTATGTTTCTTTGATACAGATAAAAAGAATGTGTACATAAAAACAGTTACAGATAAAAAGAATGTGTACAAAACAAAGGTGAAAAATAATCGAAAAAATTTTAGCGAAGTATTTCAAATATTGACTTAATCTCATCTCCCCTCCTCCAGTCAAGTATATTGCAAGGATTGATTTTTTTAATAGGTTAATTATGGCTTGCTGAATGTTAGAATGGCATTATTTATGTAAAGGGCTAGTATTGCCAATTTATTGATAGGAAATTTAATGAAGCCACTTAAATTTCTACACTGATTTAGTTGCCTGTTTTTACCAAGTATATTTTCCTCTGCCTATTTTTCTATGAATCATAGGCTGGATCACTGAAGATGGCTAGCTAGTGATTTTATAAATGGATTTTTAAAACTTTAACTAAATGTAAATTTGATTTTCCTGCACTCTATTTTGTTTTTATTTTAATAATATAAATACATTTCAAGTTTATAATATAAATAATAATTAAATGCCAGATTATGCTAAATTATAATTCTTTGACAATTTATCAATAAATTAATATAATCATAGGTTAAGTTTACAGATCATTGATATACTGTGCATGCATTATGATATGTTGGTGCAGAGTAGGTTAGGTTGTTTTGTTGGAGTTCATTAGAGTTAGGTAAGTTTTATTAGATTTCCACTAATAAAGTGCTTCAACCAACTTAATTTAGCTTTAGTGCCAGTAACTACTAATGCCTGTACCAGCTGTATAGATTGGCATTAGTCTTTATTAGCCCTACTGTATGGATGATTTATTCAAATTTTTTAATATTATATTCAGATTAAAAGCATGTTACAAGTTAGATCATGGTAAAGAAACTATCTGATATTTGGTAATTAGTCCGGTTGGGGGGTATGTATCAACTCGTGATATTTTAGAAAGAAATCGATTTTATAATATTTGCTCGGAGGTTGGCATTGTTTGAATTATACCTGATTGGTGTTTGAATGCATGCAAGATATTAAATAAAAAGATAAAAAAGTAATTTATTAATATATTTATAATATAATATATTTTAATGATTCTTTAATTTATATTTATATATATATTAATATATAATTTTATATTTTTTATATATATTATAATATTTATATATATATATTATGTTATCCCATCAGTTAATTTTCAAGTTTCAGGTATTTCTTTAATTCTTGTTTTTGTAGGATAGTTTGGTTAGTTTTTAGGTTAGGTAGTTAAGTTAGTTAAGTAGTTGGTTTAGGTTGGTTAGGTAAGGTTAGTTACCTGGATAACTTATTCATTAATTACCTAACTAATAACCTATTTTTAACTAACTACTAAACTAGCTTACTTCTAACTCTAACACATCTAACAAATTTAGAAAATATGAAAGCTGAATTAAGTTGCGTGCTTATATATATATATATATTATTATGTTATATATATAATATATATATATATATATATTAATATATTTATATATATATATATTTTATTTAAATTATTTTAATTTATTTTATTTTGTTTTATTTATTTTTCATAATTTTTTTTAATAATATTTAGTTAATATAATAGTAATATAACAATTTTCATTTTTGAAAAATTATTTTTGTAATTTAGCTGAAGCCATGTATTTTGTGTTCGAACAAACCTATTACTTATATAGATGGTTAAACGTATCCCGATAAATTTCGATTATGAAAGAAACATGATTTGATAACATTAATCAAAGCCATTCAATTTAGTTTTTTTTTAGAGTTTTTTTTTTTGATTTTTATTATAATTGCATAAGTGTTGATAAAGATTCTTTAAACGTCTTGAAGACCTTCAAAGGAGGCAGCTAGCCTGAATAGGTCTTTAATCTAGATAATGTTTTCATGTAATCTATTCCCATTTGGTAAGTGTATGTATGAGCGTTATGGAAAATGTGTTTGTGAGGTTGGTTGCAACAAGTGGAACTGACTAGTTATGCAGGTAATTATGCATTGGGATGCTTTGATTTCAATGGCAATGTGAAGTTCATTAGAATTTGAGGGTATGAAGTTCTTGTTTCGGAGGTAAGGCTTTCACAGCCAGTATTTCATAGTCTACAATAATTTCTGTATAGAATATTAAAAAATAATAATAGATGGTTACTATATTGCATTAATTTCTGCAACAGTCAGAAAATAAACCCATCAGTAGATAACGATTTGTAGTGAAGTGGGGCGGTTTTATTTTTTAGTAGTAAATCAACACATTTGCTCCGGCTAAATATACATATATTTCTAATGAACTGCATCTGATTGTATATAAGCCATCAGTAGAGTATTACGCTGCATTACTAGTGCAGGGTTTTTCCGTACTTGTGCACACTCATAAACAATTTTTCCATAATGCTCATTCATTCCCTTAAAATGGTAAATATTGGCATGAATACTTAGGTTATATTTAAAACCTGGATTATGGGTAGCGTGCCTCGTGTTGGCAAGTCTTAAGACGTTTAAAGAATCTTTATACTTATGCAATTTTAGGTAATAAAATTTTCAAAAAAAAAACTCTAATAAAACTTAGAATTGGGGTTTGTCGGTTTGAGGTAATGTTTTAATATGATTGTTTTTTTCCCCATATGAAAGTTTCGGTTAGTTGTTAGGGTCGGAGCATTTATATAAGTATAGTGTTTTGTTGAAAGAAGGTGACATTGGCTTCATGCTAAATTACATAAATAATTTTTCACCAATTGATTTTGTTTATAGTTTCCGTATCCACATTATATGTTATTTAAAATAAATTTTGGAAAATTAATAAATATCAAATTAATATATGCTATATTATATGTTGTATGGTGTAATAGGTATGTGTGTATATAGTTAGTAGTTATAGTATTAGGGTATTTTGATTAGTATGGATGTTTAGTTATATATATAGGTTATATAATATATGATCACTCACTTATTTTCAGTTTCAGGTATTTTTCCTTAATTTTTGTTTTAGGTTGGTTAGTTGGTTATGGTTTAAGTTAAGCTAAGGTTAGGTTTAGGTTAGTGTTAGGTTGGTTTAGGTTGGTTAGTTTAGGGTTAGGTTGGTTAGGTTAGTTATGCAGTTAACTTAATTACTAACTAAGTAACTAATTAGCTAATTAACTTACTAAACTAACTTAAACCTAACTAATTATCCTAACATAAAAAAGATAAGAAAATCTGAAATGAATATTAGTGGTGATTAACTATTCTATATTCTATATATATATATATATATATTTTTTATATATAATGATATATATACTATGATATATAGAATATATATATTGTTATAGTCTTATAATCACACTATATTGATAATTCTAAGTTTTATCTGTGTGTGTATTGTGCATAATTATTTTATACTTAATTTTTTTTTAATATGTTTGATGATTATATACCATTCAGTTTAATTAAGAAAATTTGCAATCTTCGAAGGGCAATATATATAATGATTATCTTTTTAAATATGATGTTGATACATTACCCTCAGGCTATTACCAAATTCGGATAGTCTTTTACACATTGATCTTAACTATGGTAACAGGTTTTGAATCTGATAAATATTTATAAAAATTTTTGATAAAATCAATCCATACAGGTTAGGGCTAAGTTTAAAGAAATGCCAATCTATACAGCCTGGTACAGGCATTAGTAGTTACTGGCACTAAAGCTAAATTAAGTTGGTTGAAGCACTTTATTAGTGGAAATCTAATAAAACTTACCTAACTTAATGAATCACAAATAACTAATCTCTGCTATCCAACAACTTATGATTGATGCATGTAGTGTATGGATCAATGATGCAGTATACTTAACCTGTATGGATTGATTTTATTAATTTTATTGATAAATACTGATCATGGTAATTGTGGAATTTAGGTCAGTAATCTGGCATTTAATTATTATTTATATTATAAACTTGAAATGTATTTATATTATTAAAATAAAAACAAAATAGAGTGCAGGAAACAAATTTACATTTAGTTAAAGTTTTAAAATCCATTTAAAAACATCTAGCTAGGCCATTTCATGTCCAGGCCTATGATTTGGAGGAGAGGTAGAGATGCATTGTCTTTCTTGCAGAAATTTGTGGCTTCATTAAATTTCCTATCAATAAATTGGCAATACTAGCCCTTTACATAAATAATGCCATTCTAACATTCAGCAAGCCATAATTAACCTATTAAAAAATCATCCTTGCAATTATACCTGACTGGGAGGGGGGAGAATGATTATTAGTTATATTTTGTAAAATTACTTGTAAATTTTTCGATTATTTTTCACCTTTGTTTTGTACACATTCTTTTTATCTGTAACTGTTTTTATGTACACATTCTTTTTATCTGTATCAAAGAAACATAGATAGGCCTGTAATTTGTGATCAACTCTCATCTGACTTATTAGAGGAACTAATTATGAGAAGTAATTCATCATTATTTCGTTTATTTTGACATTTTTGATATTTGTTTAAATGTTTTATGATAGTTTTAAGAATGTTATCGTGCAATTTGTTTTTATTTTAACATATTTATTTATAATAATATATAATATATAATATAATAATATTATATAATATAATATAATTAATAATATAATAAGTAAATAATACTAATAAAAGATTTTTATTTTTTCATTTTTTGTTTTAATTTATTTTATATGTTTTTTATGAAGGTTGGATAATTGGGGACATGGGTTTCCCAATGATTTTAAAGAAAAGTACCTTGAAAGGACAACGAAAAAGTCTAAATTCTGTTTTTTTTTTTTTTAACAACTTCTTCATCTTTTATTTTTAGCTGAAACTGCATTATTTTAAAGCTGTATTTCTTAGTTCAATATAATAATTAAACTGACGTAGGGTGATTAGCTAGGAATTTCGGCATTGGGATATGCTTCTTCAAGAATTTTCTAACGGGCTGTTTGAAAGAAAGGCTTCATTTTTCAATCAAACTATCATTTATCCGTTTGTTTGTTTGTAACATAATAATTGTAAATTTATTTTGATAATTGACATGTATCTTTATGGCTTTTCGAACTATCGTATTAATAATTTTATGAAATATTATGGTTCTTCCAAAAAATTTTTTTTACCAGTATAATCTAAAAAATTTGTATAATAAAAGATAAGCTTTTGCTAGCCAATGTTGAATTCATTTGTTTTAAGTTTTTGAGTAATTTTTCCAGGAAAGGTAAGTGACACATTCACGCACTATACAACAAGATGGTGAAATTATTCTATCCCAAATTTATTCCTAAGCTTAGACCAGACATGCATAATATAGATATAATTATAATTACAGTACTTCAATCAAATTTTATAATTTTCGCACCATGTAATGTGTGTGAGTGTGCAATTTCACGCCAAAATTTGCCACCAATAAGTATAACAAATCTAATATGGCTTCGTATATAAGAAAAGTTTATTTTTATAATCCCAAATGTTCTTTCATATTTATTGTGGTAATTTTTTTTTCATTTTTTTTATTCGTAACAAAGAAATTTCTAAATTACATTTTAATTGGCATCGTACTCTTTATGGCATTTTCGAACATATCGTAATTAAATAATTTCTATGAAAATATGCATTTTCCTTCAATTTTTTTTTTTACCACGATAAATACTAAAAATATTTGTGACAATAAAAATAAACTTCTGCTACGTACTTTGCCAAATTAAATTTGTTTTAAGTTTTGAAGGCAAATTTTCCCACAAAAGGTACAGTGCACACATACTCACACACATACACAAGATGGTCTGAAAATTATAAAGTTGGATTGAAGTACTATAATTTTTATTATATTTATAGTTTATACTATGCTATTCTATCCCAAGTTTATTCCTAAGCATAGACCAAACATGCATATAGATATAATTATAATTACAGTACTTTAATCAAATTTTATAATTTCCGTACCATGTAATGCGTATGTGTGAGTGTAAGATTTCACGCCAAAATTTGCCACCAATAAGTATAACAAATTTAATATGGCTTCGTATATTAAAAAAGTTTATTTGTATAATTCCAAATTTTTTAATATTTGTCGTGTTAATTTTTTTTTTTAAAGGAAAATGCCTAATATCTTTTATAAAAATTATTCAATTGCTTTATGCTCGAAAACGCCGTAAAGACTAGGATGCCATTTAAGAAAGAGATGAGATATTTATTAACCATTATCACAACGTTGCTTATATTTCGATATAGGCAAATCAAGGCGTGGCTTTTACTTTTAATTTTGAAGGACTTATCCGCAATTTATCCAATAATTTCCTATATATCTGGCCTATCATACATAGTATAAATATAATTAAAATTATACTACTTCAATCCAATGTTATATTTCTCGGACCATCTCTTTTGTGTGTGTGTGTGCGTGAATATACTTTTCGCTACAAAAACTGCCACCAAAACTTAAAATAAATTTAATATGGCAACGTACGTAGGAAAAGTTTATTTTATTATCATAAGGATTTTTAATATTTAATATGTGCAACGTCTCTAAGACTCCCGTTGCTAGGGACCAAGAAATAGGTTGCTATGGGTCGCTCAACTTGGGGAATTACTACTCTAGACATATCAAAAACATTCAATAGAGTCTGGCACAAAGCTTTAATTTCTAAACTTCCCCCTTACGGTATCAATCCTTCTCTCTTATTTCCATTCCGGTCTCTCTAAGGTAGCTTTTTGTAGACGATCACCTCTCATATTTTAAAAATGTTAATAGAAGTGTTTCTCAGGGTTCCCGTCCTATCCCAACTCTTTAACTACTTTTCTTTAATGATATTCCCTCTATCACTTCGACCCCTATCCACTCCTATGCCGATAACTCCACCCTTCAATGTTCCTTCCAATTTGAGAGTCGAATATCTCAACAGCAATCAACAAATTCCCGGAGGTTAGTCTTGGAGCAGCTGACCTCCGATCTTTCTCATGTTTCTAATTGAGGCAAAGAAAACATGGCGATTTTCAATGCCCCAAAGACACAGTTTCTTCACCTATCTACCCGACATAATTTTCCATACAACTGTAATATCTTCATCTAAAATACACAACTCAAACCTTCCACTGTTCTTAATATTCTTAGCGTTTCCTTTTCTCGTAATCTTAATTATAAGGATTACATTATTTCTATTTCTAAACAAGCTTTAAAGAAGTTGGGCGTTCTGAGGCGCCTTCGGATCATCTTCTCACCCCCCACTTCCTCGCCTTTATAGGGGCGTTGCTCGCTCTTGTATGGAGTACGCATCATATATCTGGGATATTTCCATGCACACACTAGTATCCTTGAAAAGGTGCAGTCTATGACTTTTCGACTTATTAAACTTTCCTACTTTCACTAACTTTCTCCAATCTCTTCCTAGTCGTCGAACGGTTGCCCACTCACCTCATACTACCGTTTTTACCACGAACACTCCTTTTCTTAAATCTCTATTAGAGTTCTCCCTCCTTTTGATGAGAGTTCGTGCAACG
>JABUQX010129626.1:0-27865 GCA_015478945.1 Trachelipus rathkii
CCTATCGCAGTAAATCCAATATTTTACTTCCTTCCATTCTGTTATAAAGTATTGGCCATTTGATTGAATTATATGATTTTTTACTTTCTATATATATATGTAGTTACAGAAATATCTTATATAATGTTAGTATATTATAATAATTAGTATATATTATATATATTATTATACTTCTATTATATATTTAATATATATATATTAATGTATAAGTATTATATTGTAGTATGATATTACTTATATATTCTGATACATTTATTATATATTATTATATATATATAATATATTATAATATATATTAATTAATTATTATATAATATTCTATATATAATATATATGATATATATATAGTATACTATATAATATATACTAAGTTATATTTATATTATATAATATAAAAATATTAGATTCCTTATAATTATATTTATATTGATTATCATAATAGTATATTATATATTATATAGTAATTTATTAATATTTATATTATCAGTTAGGTTATATATATATACTATAATAGTATATTACTATAAGAATTTTTCTTTAATATTATTGGAATATTTTCTTAATTATAAATTATATATGATATTGATGTCTTGTTTTCTTATATACCCTCTCTAATATATATTAGTAATAAGAATTAATATTATAATTATATGATATATTATAATATATATTATAATATATATATATTTTTATAAGTATATTATTTAATTTATTAAGTGCAATTTTATTAATGATTTATACTTCGTCTCTTAATTATATAGTATATTTATATAGAGGTGATTATATTATATATAATATGTATAATTATAATATCATATATTATTATTATTATTAATATTTATATAATTATGAGTATATTTATCTATATATATATATATTTATATATATGATATTAATAATTATTTTTATGATAATAATATATATATATTCATATATAGAAATATTATAATATAGAGTATTAATTAATTAATTTATTTTAATACTATATACATAATGTATAGTCTATTATTTAATATTATTATATTGAACTTATAATATAGTAACTCCTTACCTATTTAATAGGTTAACCCTGACCCTATGTTTTATCCTTTATTATAGATAGCTATCTAAGAAAATTTCTACTTAGTTGTTTTAATGAATTAAATTATTATACACATACTTGTTTACTGACACCATACATAAGGATATCATTAGGAGTTTGGGGTAGGGGGAGAGAGAAAAACCCTTTTTATGATGATATAAGTATTGGAATGATTTAGCCTCTTAACTTGTCCTATAATTTTGATCAATAGACTATTTTTTCATTAATTACCACGGCTTATCACACGTATTATTCACATTTATAAGTGTTCATTTTACTACTTATTTCTTTAGTATATTCCTTTGAATTAGGTATGATGATCATATGATGACTGTTGATCATTAAGTTTGAGTTTTTTTTGATTGTAGTTGTCCCTTTATATTTCTGGGTAATTTACCTTGAAGAATATATTAATTTTTATTATACTATGGTACTCAACGCTTTTGCATCTCTCTTATTATTCTATTACATTTTTATTTATAATCTTATTTTGTTAACTATAAATAATAATTATATTATTATATTAGTGATAGGTTTAGATCTATAAAATTCTATTATTATATATTAATTTTCATTTCTTATTATTAATTATAATATTATAATATAGTTTCATATGTTGATTTTTACTTAATATATAGCTTTCTATTTACTTTTTAAACCATAATTTACATGATAGACTGTATATTTTTATATATGAAATAGTCTTTTTACGTATTTAATTTTTTCACTGGTTATATCTGCATGGCATGTATTAAACTCAAACTTTATATACATTTGCTATTTGAAATATAGATTTGCATCCGGATATATTAATATAAACTACTTTAGTATACTGAGACTTGATAAGATAACAATTAATGTATATATTAATTAATGACATTTAATTAATAATAATTAAATAATAAAAAATAAATCAAAGTAAGGAAAAAAAGAAATGAATTAAGTAACAAACTCTATGATTAATAATTAATAATAATTATATATAATTTGTATTTGAACTAAGATTTGCAAGAAATAATGAGACACTAATAATAATAGAATTAAAAGTTTATAGGTAGATTAAATAAGCTAATAGCTTATAATAAACCCTAATAATAATTGTAATAAGATTTCATCCGGCTGTATTATTAACATCTAAATTAGAATAAATTTAATTTCTAAAATATAATCCTCTTAAGACCTATGTCCACGTAATGTTCAGGCTCGACAAGGTGGCTATCTCCCTCCTCAGGTAAGCATTGTTTCATTTACCCAAATAAAATATAAATAATAAAAATTAAAAAAATAAAATAAACTCCAATTAAAATGGAACAGAAAGAACGAGGAAGTAACACAAATATTATGCGCACGTGCAGGGCGAGTAGGTGATCAAACTCGACGTGGCCAGTGCGTCAGGAGACGCATACGGCGTCAGCGGTGGAGCAGGGCGTTGACGAATCGGAAATTTACTACGGAATCATTACTAATTTTGTTCAAAACTTTTGGTGTTTTCATATAGTCTGTAGTTGCTTTTGCGTCTAGGTTTAAGAGGGTTATTCTCCCTCTTTCAGACTTTAATACTGGGGCTATCCGACTATCTTGCGGGTGAAAGGTGTGCCGTTTTCTGACAAAAGGAATCCCTCTCAACCTCCAACTATGGGCCTAAATTCTCTTAATCTCGGTGTCTCTCTTTAATAGATTTTCGAATCTATTCCTAAACAGGATAGATTTGAGAACACCTCATTCTTCTAATCCTTTTCTCTTATAGCCAGTGGCTTTCGACACGAAGCGCTCTTACATCAATGGAAGACTCTTTTCCTTTCCTTACGTTTCTCTTTTCTTATTCCCTTCCTACTATCCTTCAGTGCTTTGGGTGTCAGAGCCACTGCTTATCCTTTAACTCTATTAATATGTTGGTATTCCCACTCCCGTCCGAGTGTCTGTTGTGAACTCGTGTCTCATTTTACTGGTTTCAATAATAAGACTTTTCTTCTCTTTAAATATCACCAATCACGGTCATTCTTCACGCCTGACTACTTCACCCTTCATATCTCCCACTCATTGATTTTAGACTGCACCAAGTGAGGTGGCTGCATATACATATTAGCTCACACTAGGAGGGTGGCTTTGATGAATATCTGACTTTCTCGATTTCTTAATTGGGTCATTGAGATAGGTGGGAGTTACTCAAAAAAATCAGTTCCCTCCATCTTTTCACTCCACATAATTTCCACCACAGGGCTATAAATTTCCTTCTTTGGACACATTCATATACGTCATAACCTTCAAGTCTCTCCATAATAATTTTCTTGGTGCTTTATTGGTTCTTCTCGGGTGTCCTTAAACGGAAGGATACATTGCTTCTCTTTTTATACTACGTTTCTTCTAAAAGTGTTCACTCTTTAACACGGCAACTCAAGAATTTTTTACAGCCACCTCTCGAATATTCTTGATAATCGCTCTTTTAGGGGGTGTCTGGTCGCTCTCTATAATATATAATATTGTGTATAGGCTACGTAATTCTTTGTGAGTATATTCGTTGAAAATCAACTGTTGAAGCAAGTATGAACCAGAGCAATGGAAATTCCTCATTCAGTTGTGTAGAGATACTTGCAAATATTCTGTTTCCCCATCTTAGCAACCTTACACTTTTCAATATTCGTAATGCCCTTTGCCGGCAAGATGGCAAGTGAGCCTCGAACATCTGGGGAGGAGGACTCATTTAGACGGCATAGCAAATCACATGTATAAATTGTAAGAAAGGAAAATAAGTAGAAAAAAGTATGATTGTGAGGTACCACGAGATATATTCCTAACTTTTAAGAGATAGAGAAGAGCGTGTACGATCTACTTCTTGAAGCTAATATATATATTATAATATATATATTATGTTATCGAGGGCTAATTCAGTACTGCTGATTTACTAGTACCTCGTGTCCGTCGTTGCCTAATAGAGGATGGGCTTATTATTATATATTTATGAGTTTAGTCTATCTCACATCAAGATTAGGAAAAATATAATTTTTTTAATAAGTGTTTAACCATTGTGTGTATAATTAATGTGCTTTTAGTTCTTTGTCCCCATTTCCCTTATGTAATAGTTTATTGTTAAATTATTCTAAACTTATAAATTTCACTGATCCTATAAATGAATAGTTATTATATATAAATATATAAAGTATATATTGATATAAATAATATTAGTAATTAGTTAATAACATATATCAAAATGAGAAGGTTATATTTAGTATATAATTAATATTATGTAACTTATACATTAATAATATATAAGATGAGCTTATAGCTAAATAATTATACCATTATGTTAAGTATATACAAATTTGTATTAAAATTTATATTTATAGTATATTTGTTTGTTATTTAAAAAGAAATCGATGTTTTAACATTAAGTTATATTACGTATGTTATAACATATATATATATTATGATATCTATATATTATAAACATTCAATAATGTTGGAATTTCACTATATTTTATGTGATATGCAAAAAAAAATATTTATTTCTAAATAACTGATACTGTAATTTGTAACAATGAATATATTTTTTTTGATATTCATTATATAATTATCTATGGGGTTGTTTATAGGTACTACTTGCTCTCCTGAAACGAAAATTTTTCTATATGAAAAATGTTAAGAGAGATATAGTCAATATAATACATATGACAGAAACTTTTATAGTGATTTTGGATCTGATCTTCGCTGTTTTACGTACACGTTGAAACTATTCTTCTTGAACTCACTGAAAAGGCCGTAACCAATACAGTATCGTGCGCCTTTTTTACATTTTTCGTGTTGCCCTTTAAATATTTAAGCTAACTTCAAGTAAAACTACCAAAGATATTATTATTTTTATAATAATATTCTAATGAAGAGTTTTAAAATAATAAAGTTCAAAGTTATATATCACCTTAATAACATCAAAATATAATCATTCCCAGTATGCTTTCTGTATCCACCGTAGTCACATTGTTAGACTATACTTAAAACTGTCAGCAGGTCATTCTTATATGAGTTATTTCTTAGCTGAAGTAGTTCAAGTCTTGACATATATTTCAAAAGCCACATTTGATAGCGTTCTTCATATTTAGAATCCTATACTGATAACGTCTATACTTTACTAGGCTAGATAATAGTCTCAGTTGAAATTATTTAAAGTAGTAGGTTTGAGAAATTGCCTATTTTTCTAGATGATGTCATTTTACAGTGTAGTGCAGGTGAGAATGCTGGGAAATATAAAGAAAAATATGTTTCTTTCTTGGATAAACAACACAACAGCCGTCGCTGCGTCAGTCATAATCAACCTATTAGAAACATTATGTTTTCATAAATCTCAATCACAGTCGCGAAATTTCTTCAGAAAATATATGAGTAAAATTGAAAAACACATAACTTTATATACACTTCGAACCCAAAATTCAGTAAGAACTAAAGGAAATAGGGGTCAGAATTAAACTGTTCGCTAACTTTATATAGGATTGTAGGAATGTAATGTGATCTCTCTGAAAGCAGTAGCGGCAGACTCTGATGATAAAATAGAGTGTCTTCGTAGCGAGGTTTATGTCTCCGGTGCGCACAAACACCTGGGAGGTTTGGGTGCTGCCCCATAAAAAATTCCGAAATGTCGTAGAGGTTGAATGGGAGAAAGAATCCTGAGTCGGATTTTGTGAAAAGGTTGGAATCGCGAAATAAGAGGAAGTTTGGCATAAAGGACCAGGTCTGGCCCGGGTGGCGGCTGCTAGAGTTAGGAAAATTTGTGTAATGATAGCAATCCATTTGGTTAATACTTCATACAGTGTGTTACTTGAACTCCGTAGATTACTTTCGAATATGATGTTTCACATCGTGAGGGGGTGTTCTGGGGACCCTGTCCTTTAGATGACGGTATAATGGATTCATCAATAATTGGCCGTAAATGCCACTAACAGCGACAGTTGAAGTTGAAAAGGATGGGTCGGCCTCGGGAAGTCAGAGAAGGACAGATGCGGAGAAAGAGTTCTGAGTCAGTAGGAGGTCTGAGTGACAACAACCGCGCACGGTGCTGAGGAGTCTGGTGCGTTGAGCTGCCAAGTTACCATAAACCATCTCGTTTAGTCCCATGATTAGATATCAAAATATGATGTTCTCATATGTAGACTCGCATAACGAACTGTTATAAATGCGTAAAGGGTATCGTCTGCAGGAACCTGAGTGGTCCACGAGGGGGACTATACCCATGACCAGAAATAGGCAAACGTGTCGCTTCACAAAACAAGAAGTAGATTGGACGCTAAGGAACGAAGAGGATAGGCGAGATAGAGGACGAGGTCGGAAGAATCGGCGTAAGTTACCCCCTTGACCAGATGAGACTCACAGGATGCAGTTCCGGTGCTTAAGCGTGTGTTTTCCATAATGCGGCCACACACAGAGACCCTCTTTACACAACTACACTCACCTTCTGGTCAACCCGAGACTGGTCTTCATGCATCTTCCGGCGTGATTCAGTATTAGACTACAGTTGAAAATTGTTCGGAAGCGGTTATATCAATAAAGAAGGTTGATGTGCTGATTGAGGCATTCGATGCTTATGATTAGCATGAAAGTCCATAATGAAAAACCTACCCAAGTGTAAGCCTACACGTCCGTGAAGCGATATTCCGCAAATACTTCGAAAGGTAGATAGGTTAACGTTGTTAGCGTTTAATCGATCTATCGGCATATACACTAGATAAACCTATTTGTATGATGTTGAGCAGAGAGAATTTGCGCTAAATGCCACGTTTATTCATAGTTCAGCAATGGTGTATATTAATATGCCCATACCTCTTGAATGAATGTTAGTATCATCTCATAGTTCAAATGCGGGTATTTTTTGGTAGTTTGGACCTTTTTGTTAAGCGAGTTTTGCTAGATATACTGCTTTAGCTCCTGACTGAATGATTGGAAAAGCCAGGGATACGGGTTGAGTTTTGCGGTGTAATAAGGGGTTGGTCTGTGTAATTCATTCATAGCTCCAAATGTTATAATAATCTTGCGTAGTTCCAAATCGTAAGTATCATTGTAGGTTATCGTTCGTTTCATCCATTGTAAGTGTCTAGATATGGTAGTTATGATTAATTTCTGCCTAACGCTTTGCTTAAATATTACTATGAAAATGGTGACAGTTAACACTGTTGTTAGAGCGAAATGATAAGTTGCGCCAGATATTACTCAATGCTACAAGTTGATGTTGTGTAGGAAAACGTGGACTCTTAGGGTTAAGTTTTTCTGAGCTACTGCTAGTCAACCGAGAATTTTGCCTAAGTGTCTACGTTTATTCATAGTTCAAAATGACGGCTTATTATTTGATTGATGTGGCGTTTGATGAACGGTAGTATCTCAATCTCATGTTCAGGGAATGGGGGGTATCTTTCGATAGAATCGGTGACTTTGTTAAGGGTTTCTGTTACGATAAACTGCTTTAGCTATTGCTGAATATTTTCGGAAAGTAGGGATCTTTGAGTTTTGTATGCTCCGATTAGCTACCTGTTATCCTTTGTAAGTTAGGCGGAACTTTGTGAATGTTAGCAGATTATTCATACGTGAGGTATGTGAGTTTGGTGTTTATTATATTCTTTGTTCGTTATGATATGTTAGCTTATTGATGTGAAAACTTTTGGTATCTTCGCGGTGATGGCATTCGCATATATTCGCTGGTCTAGTATGATAATTTAGGTAAGGTTATGATAAATTTTTGTTAAATATTACTATGTTAAGTAAAAATAAAGATATGTTACAGTGCTCGAATCGAATAAGTGTGAATGGAATACATTCTGTATTGAATGTTAGTTACTTTACTGTTGTTAAGCATAGAAACTTTGTTAATGTTGATTGTTTATTCAGTGCGTAAGACGTGTTAGGTTTGTCCGCTGTACATTATATTATTAGCTCAGGTTATGATATGTTAGCATTATTTATGAGTGAAAACTTTGTTACCCTTAGCATATATTCATTGAGATAGTATAGATAAAGAACTTATTTTACGTTATGTTTACACATCCAATGATACTCGAAATATGATTTGAATCAACAGATCAAAAAGATCATAGAAGGTGGGGTGGGAGGGGATGGAGGGGCTGGGTGATTTTTGTTCATTTATTGATTTCAACTGCATTACATTTAATTTACACTATAACTTTACTAGATATTTTACTCAATGAGCTTATTTTTATCTTATGTTTGGCATAAAACTTGTTTTTTGTATGTTGGTAATAACTTTGTTAATTTGCAGTATGCGTTGGGTAATTATGATAGTTTGGTTAAGGTTGTATAATGCAATTTTTGTTAAATATTACTATATTAATGTAAGACACTTTGTTAACGATAGGCATGTTATTGCGCTCAGTCCAGTATGATAATGACAGGGTTATGATGAATTTTGTAAGTATTACCATGTGTTAATGTAAAACTAACCTTGATATGTTAGAGATATGCTGACAAAAAATGTGAATGATTTTAACGTTTGGTACGCTGGTTATTAGCTAATTTACCGTTGATATACAGGAAACTTTGTTAATGTTAGCTAGTTTAATTCTCCGGCGTAAGCGATGTGTTAGGTTTGTCGTCTGATATGTATAGTCTAAGATGCAAGGCTTCACGCTCAGATGTTATTTATTAATGTGAAATACTTTGCTACGAGGCTAAGCAAACCATTCGTTGTTTAGTATCTACAAAAAAACTTTTTAACGCTTTGTTTTATCCGTAGGTTGAGAACATTTTATTAGCTCCAAGTGTTAATACTTATTGCGTCGTCTTCCAAATATTAGTACTATTGTAGGTTTTTCCACCATTGTAATGTAAACAATGGTTTGTTTAATTTCCTGGCTACGGCTTGTTTAATATTACTAAGGACAAGGTGAAAATTAACACTGATTTGTTTAGAGAACATGGTACAGTTTCGTACCATATTACTGTGTTCAACTCTGTAGGACTGATCTTAGAAACCGTGGCGCTTAGGTTAAGTTTTGGCTTGAGCAATGTTAGGTTCACCGAAATTTTGCTATGTCCTACGCGTTTAGGTTCTTAGTCAAATGACGTTTTTGATGCATGGGGCGTTTGTGTAATGAAGTGTAGTATCAACTCGAATAAGTTCAAGGGATGGGGGTGGTATTCTTTGATAGATTGGTCACTTTGTTAAGAGAGTTTGTTAGATAATACTGCTTTTAGCTATTGCCCTGAATGATGTTGGAGAAAAAGGAACAACACCGGTTATGTCGTGTAGCTACTTTATCTTTGATAAGTAAGGGAACTTTGTGCATGTTAGCAGATTATCCCATGACGTGAGGTATGGTTAGGGTTTGTCGTTGCACTAAATTTATATTTTAGTCTCTCGAGGTGTTATGTATATGTGCAGCCTTTATTGATGTGAAAACGTTGTACGTCCGTCGCGTGGCGGTCTAGCAATATATCGTTGCGGAATTAATGATATGGATAGGTAAATTGATGAAAAAGTTCCTGCGGCAGCATGAGCGGTGAATTCTCCAAGCGAGAGACCTGCTGCGGAAGCTGGGTTCAAGGAAGGAACTTTTTCCTTGAGTAATGTTAGGCGCAATGAGGCCGAAAATTGTTGCTAATCGTCTACTGTTGTTATTTCCTAGGTTCAAATAAGAGTTATATTTGAGCGGAGTAGGCGTTTTGATGAAGGTAAGGATATCATACACTCTATAGCTTGCACCCAGATGAGGAGGTAGTCTTTTGATCGTTGGGCACTTTTGGGGTTAAGCCGGGAGTTTGTCATACGGATAATACTGATTAACTATTGCTCGATAGTGTGATCTGGACTGGTAAAAAGTAGTGGGTAAATCATTGAGTTGTATGTCCTGTTAGCTACTTGTACCGTTTCATAAGTAAGAAACTTGTGAGCATTTAGCAGATTATACGTATGACGAGAGGTGTGAATTGTTAGTCGGTTTGTCTCCTTTGTATATTCTTAGTTCAGGTTATGAATGTTCAGTTTATTGATGGGTAACAGACGTGTTAACTCCGCATTGTTGAGCATATACTCGTTTGGGCAATTATTATAGTTGCTGGCTAGGGTTATGATAATATTTTTGATAAATATTCACTATATTTATAAAAGAAAACGCTTGGCGTTAGCAATAATATTCACTTTGGTCTGTATGCATATATTAGACAATAGTTAGGATAAATTTTGTTCAAATTTACCGTGTTATTAAATATTAACATTGTTATGTAGAGATAATGCTTGACAAAGTGCGAATAAGTTTACCGTTTTTGCCATGTTGGTTAATACGTTTTGCTGTTGTCTAAGGGGGCGTGACCCGAGTCTCGGTCGACCGCGGCGGAAGGACCCATCTCATGGAACTTTGTGTAATGTTAGCGATTTATTCCGTGTCTAAGGTGTGTTGGTCACGCGTCACCGCTTTGTCGTTTCGCATTATAGGTTTTATAGTCAGGATGTGCTCAGGCCGTCATGATTACAGCCCTTAATTATAATGTCGAAAACTCTGTGTTACTATAACTGATATCTTGTCAGTATGATAAAATTACGACGGCGTTATGCACAAATGTTTGTTAAAATAGTTACCATGATGATAAATTTTAAAATTTAAACCGATTTGATATGTTCGAGATATGCTTGACAAAGTTGAATAGGTTACGTTTCTGTATGTAAGGTAAGTTACTTTACTGTTGTTAAGCTCTGTGAAGAGTGTTCGTTGAATGCTCTATTTATATTCGTGCAATAAGAGTGGTGTTAGGTTTGTCATTGTAATTATATTCTTAGTTCCGGCTGATGGCCTCATTGATTTAGCATTTTACTTATGAGGAAAACTTTGTTACATTATATTCATTAGCGTTCGTTGGTGCATTGGTAAAAAACTTGATTTGTTAGTTTATCCGCAAAACGTGCTGCGAAATGTGAATGAAACGATCATAGATCAATAGATCCTTAGGTGGGTATGCAGGTCTGGTTAGAGGTGTTTGGTTTACCTGATCTTTAACTTGATTTATGTTGCTTTAGGGTATGATAAAACAACAAATGTTAGTACAAAAATAATGTACCTTAAATGGCAGAGGTAGATAAAGTCAGATCTCCGACTGTTTCCTTCCTGGCTGATGAATCCGAAGACTTCTCTTAGATCTCTGCTTTTCCCACTTCTCCATGTTCAGGCATGTGTCTGGTCCCTTTCAAATGGGTGGACACACTGCCTCACATTCTGAACCATCATGATTCGAGCATCTACGGGCATTTGGATAACATATATCAGATTCAAATATGTTCATTACAACAACATATATACCTAATACCGTGCAGGCAAGAGCCACCTGGAGCCAGCCGGTGCCCTAATGCCCCCCCGCCGGGCCAACTCCTCGATTCGATCGACGGTGCTTCTCCACAAAATTCCGACTCAGACTTCTTTCTCCAAATTTCAACCTTCTGAGGTCATTTCAATGGCTTTTTAGGGGGCACCCCCTCCGGGCGTGCACACGGGGACGTCAGCTCCTTAACGACGAGGTGTGCGGTCCCACCTAGCGCGTCTGCCCAAGATTTTAGAACGATATAATATATATATATGTATATAATATTATAATACATACATATGAGAAATTTAATATTATATATTATAGTATAATACAACATAATAGATGATATAGAATGAATTAAGTAAAATTCAAACATTTTGTATAGTACATACTATAGAAAATAATATATATAAATAGTATATATATATATTATAAGTATATATATAGTGACTATTATATTATATTTAAAAATCATCGTCCAAAAAAAAAAGAGTCATGAAAATCATGATCTCTGCATAGGCACAGATATACAATAGGGTTTGTTGATACATTCTCTGTATTGGTAGTTAAAAATTGAAACTTATAATCTCTCATTATAAAACTCATCCGCTTGTAAGGGCCGTTCGCAAGCCGGTACAATTTCACTGTTAAGCCTTGTGCTGAATTAACAGTTTAATATTCAATATTCTTTATCGAAGATCGTCTGTCAGTGCATTTTAATTTAACATTCTGGAAAGCTCAAAAACGGGTGCAACTACTTCGTTATTTGAGTCTGGTGAAAACAAACTTCTCTAAGTAAGCTTAAAATCTAAAAAAAACCCCTAGATTATAATAATCTAATGCAAATTTTATAACTAAACACTAAGTTGGAAAGCCCATTCCTTTGCAAGCTTGATTCTTAAATAGTTCTAACTTGCCAATACAAATAATTCTGAGTAAAAACAATACATTCTTGGTGAATATAACATAGATAATAACTGAGTAATATATATATAAAGATATATATTTAATTTTAAATAAAATTCTATTAGAAATATAATCTTATATATTGATATTTATATTATATTAATATTATATAGCTAAAGTATTATATATATATATATATATTTAATTTATATATTAATTAATTCATTTAAATAAATAAAATTAGTAAGCTAATTTCAGGTAAAATTTTTGACCGGTTAGTCACTTGAAGATATTTACTCTTAAATAGAGTAAACTCATCAGGTGGTTAATTTTTTTAATAATCCACGAAATTATATTTATTCCCTCTTTTCCGAATTCGTTTGATTAGCTTATATTCCAAGATTTCGGATATTCGATGTAAAGTAAGAACTTCTAGAAATATTTAAATAGTAGGATCACTCAATATATTTGAAATCATACTCGAAGTAATGATAATTACCATAAGAATAGATTATATGGTTATATTAAGTATGTTTCTACATATATTTTTGCTAGATTTTATAAAAGCGAGTTAATGGAATTAAAAATATATTTTTTTATTCTTTGCTTTGATTTGAAGCCCTCCGGTATTATTATAGTGGTAACATCATGGTAGCAGTTAACATCCCTTGGTTAGAACTAGAATCTCTCTCTGCCGGGTTTTTACTGATTCGTTTGGCCGGACTGGCTGGGCCGGGCCCAGGGCCCGGTTTTCGGAGGTTCCCAGACCACAACCACTTCTGCTCAGCCTTTCTTCTCTCCATTCCAGGCATTCCTGGTTACTACGTCAATCCACTTTTTCTTTCACACGATAATGCGTCTCCAGCCTTGGTCGATTCCACCCCAGGCACCTCAACACGAGCTATCACACTCACTTAACCGAACCCTGACCTTACGCATCCGGGTTTGTCACTTATTCCACGATTGCAATCCAGCCATATCTCTCACGTAAATGGATTCAACATTGAAATTCTACATTCATATTAGCCCTTTTTTCACTCACCACACCAGACCTCTATAGAACGGGCATTGCTGGCAGATGTTTCTCCAATTTTGATATACTCAATTTTCTTATGCACACCTAAGCCAAGTTCACAGATTTGCCCACCTATGAGAGCAACAATATGTAACGTTAAGTTAGATCTTATACCCCTCTTCATTTCCAGACCATAGGTTTACGCATTTACTAACAACACTTTTTGAAATCATAGATAAAATACCAAAAAAACAAAATTGATTAAATAAATTTTAATGTTATGTTTATAAAATAATTTGTTTGCGATCATTTATAACACCAGGTAACAAACATAAGAACTCCTCAATGCTAAAAGACCCTAAGCAGTATTCAAGACTTCCAGGTCCCTCTTGAAAACATTCACGAAGAAGATTGAATTGCTCCCAACCCATCTTCCTGCCATTTCACAACTTTCTACCTCACCACGATCTGCAGCAATTCCATAATCTCAGATGCATCCAATATATATAACTGAGTATCAGTGTAGGTGTAATACTCAAGCCACAGTACACTATCGTTGTATCAGGCTGGCACACGTCTATATACAGCATATACCTATCTTACCAGTCCAGTAGAGGACTGTCCTCACATCACAACCATAGACCTTACGCTTAGCTACGTCTGGACCAATCTTCTTAAATCTTTTCAGATTTGCCACACAAAACCAAATCATTCGCATATAAGTTATAGTTGGTAATAGGTGCACAACCTGCACTCATCTTCTCTTTATCCTTCATTTCTTTCCATCAATGGCAATAGACACCGGATTCCCGTGCCACCACTACCTCTAATTCCCTTCATAACCCTCCACATACCAAAACTAGGAATTATTCGCGGAAGTGAGAACATCAGCTAAAAACGCGCATTCCTGCCCTCACTCCCTGCACTTAGGAGTGGTATTATGGAACCTATAGCGCTCAGCTCATTCACTTTGATCTCCATTTAATTCTTACACACTACTACGCTATCGCTTTCACTATCGTCATATATACTCTTGATTCCATTCAGGAGCCTACTATCAACACCATATATCACTAACTACCTGCCACAAGCCTTCCCAAATTAACGTATTAACCCTTCAAATACACGTGTTGCAAAATCCCATAAAACCTAAATACAATTTATTCTTCTGTCTCATTTTCTCATTCATTTGTTTCAATGTAAAAGATTTGATCCACACACACATCCCCTCCACCATTTCTGAAAGCATCTTGTTCTTCATCAATCAGCCCTTCAGTCACTCAACACACTTTCGACCAACTCCGCCATTCACTCCTAATAATTCCTACAGTTTTTACCAAGTATCCCCTTTGCCCGTTGATACTACTGCTAGTACTCGTGCAATCCTTGTGCGGAACTATCGCGTCCACATAAATCTAAAAACGTTCTGATTGTTAACATTAGTGACACAACTTCCAATCCAATCGAAAATCATACACATCTCGCCTCCATTCTTGTCATTTCACCAGTAATTATATTCATACATGTACATGCAGATTACCATTCTTCAAACTTTTCTTGCACTACTCCACTATCCCATTAGCCCATCCTCCCTACTAATGACCTCAATACAAACGCGCGAAAATACTTATCTTCTTGAGACACAATCAAAAACCAATACTATCATCACATACCCTAATCATCTCTTCTATATGTGGCCAAATATTAGTGCAGGTTTTCTACACATAGTGTTCGCCTCCACACCCTCACATTCATATTCATCCGCTACGAAAAGCACCTCACCCATACTTACATTATTCTTAATATATACCATATATATATACTATACTTATATATATTAATATTATATATAAATATATAGTATCCTCTATATATATATAATATATAAAAGTATATTTCTATTTTTAATTATTATATATAGTATATATATTATTACATAATCTTTAGAGGTATATAATATACTATATATAATATAATATAGTATATATATATAACTATATATATATATATATATAGGTTTTGGATATTATAATCTAATAATATAAATAATAATAATCATAACATAATAATTAATAAACTCAACTATAGAAAGTAACAATCCCTCATAATGCCCAAATTGGACAAATGCACAGATAAATGCCCAGGGCATTTGCCCAATTCTTAAGTCACGGGCTAATCCTATATACCCGCAGCTTATTATATAATATATAATATAATTTAGTGTTATCTATCAACTGTTAAGTAATATATATATATATATATATGATAATATTACGTATAGGGTTACACTTTATTAGTATGCGAGTAGGGTTATTAGTAATACATATTGTAGTTGAGTATACTATAATGTATTCGGAGAGTATATATATATATCATATCCAAACGCATGGCCATATATCTAAACCAGTCCGCCATCTTAAATTGTTTAGCAATCAAAGTGCACTCTAAAAATCATCGCTTCAATTCTATTGTTCTAATAATCCTATATCCAAATATTTAACAACCGCCTGAGGTTAGCTGAATGTCCATTTTGTATCTTATAGTCTAAGATGGCATGCATTCCACTTCTATAGTTAGACCTTATTTTGATCGCACCTAGCCTGGTAACAAGCACTGCTCCTGTGCATCATCTCATATGAACAAATTTATTATGGTTCTCGTAAATTATCAATTAGAATTGTAATAATTATATTAGCAGACTTAGTATCATGTCCCTCTTGAGAAAGTCGGCTTTGCTACCAGCGAAAACCATTACCTATTACTCCTTCAGCCTCTGTCATACGTGTTGTGGACTCGTTACCCTCTAAACCCGAGGAAATCATCCTTTGCTCTACATTGCACACTCTCTCTATCTAAGCATATCTAAAGTCCTTTCTTAAAAGGGATATTGCCGCAAAACGTGTGGGCACTTAAACTCTATTACTGTTAGATTGGTCAGCTAACAGTAGATATTATACAGTTCCTTGCTGCTTCAGTATAAGCAGGTAGAGTGAGCGCGGATTTTTGTATTGCATGAGTCAGTGCGTATATTAGTTTATTCCTTGCTAACGAACACTAAAATGATATAGCTAGCTGGTTTCAATAAATATATCAGGCATATTAATAACATCTAAATTTTTTATTCTTGTTGCATCAGACTCAAACCAAGTTCCCCATATTTCTCATTCAATCAATCATAATACATAGTTTCTATATCATTTATAGATTAAGTTACATTTGATTATTGAGTAACATAGGAGAAGAACCGGGTATGATTAACACACTTTTAATTATATGGTAAAGATTCATTTGCCATTAGTCGTACCTCACTCTGCCAACAGTATTATTCTCTAAGATCATTAATTGAATCTGTAACATCATTCACTTAATTCACCTAAAGCGTGTGGTGGCTCGACATTATTGTGTATCATCTTAAGCATATACACAATTTAGAAACACCTTTGAACGAGAGTATATCTCCCTCGGTTCTAATAATTCATTTATATGAGTTTATTTGATAAAATGGAATACTAAGATATTATTCATAAAGTTAAAATTAGGGGTTCATTTATTTAGCCGGTACTCTTTAATATTTTTTTAACAATAAGACTTATGAGAACAACTTAGTGTCCTCATGCACTGAAGCGGAAGAAAAAAGATTGAGTCACAGTGGATCCACAAACTTCAATTATTTACCCATGATGACATCTAGATATACAATCGAATAAGAGAGAGAGTTTTCTACTGCACCAAAACACCACTCTTTAATCCACTATGTAGCCATCTGCACTATACACACTTTGAGAGGCATGTAATATGAATATTACATAACAACGGCGATTAGGTTACTTGGGCGAGCGAACCTATCAACACAGAGTCTTTTGCTTAAAAAGTCATAGAAACTATTAATATAGTGACAGAGCGCCAATACGGATCCTCCTCGGATCAGTGCGTCAAGTACTGGTATTTTATAAGAGGGCCGCATACACTCTATACTAACGAGAGGTTCTACTCAAGATATGGACCACTACCCCTTTTCTATACACTGCGGAGATAGCCACGTCGGAGTAGCAATACGATACCAGGAGATTTTTTGTATTAATCTTCTTTTCTAATAGATATTCTTCTTCTATTGAGGAATATACGACAGATTCAATGAATCTTTGTGCCAGAGAAGCGCTTGTTTCAAGTTCAGGAGGAGATGTGAAACTAACTGAGCTCCATCATTATTTATCCACATTAGCTCTTTCCTCTACCTTACAGCCATTATTACATTAAATAGGGTCACCTAGAGCACTAATGATGAGCTACTTGCTTTCTGCATCCTCCCTGGTAGCTCAGATGGACCCGTGAATAAACTGTTGTGACCACCAGTATTAGCATCACTTAAAAATCGGGGTGGAGAAAGTTCTAATACTATTTAGAATCAGTCAACTGGTTTCAATATGTGTTCTGGAAATTTTCTAAGTTCAAAAAAATTTCTAAGTTGCGAGAGAGAGAGAGTTCACAGGTAAGTTAAGTTTTTTAAGAATTCTTTAGTGGCAGGCTCTCTGGAGGTTTATGCCAGAAGCTATGCCACTAGAAGGAATTGTTCTTAAAAAAACTTAGGACTCAACTTTCTGAATTAGAAAAATTGTTATGAACTTATTAGAAATTTCCTGAAAATATGAACTGATTCACATATAGAACTTTCCTAATCGCATAAAAGTCAAGGTGCCTTTGCAATGCTGGTACTACCGATGAATCCCCATTTCTCCTTACTAACTAATACCTCTACAAGATTTCCATATATTAGCTTCACATCCCAGGGTGCAGACTTTACTTGCGAATCACAATCCACTGGTCCTATGATATAGAGCGATTTAATACTCTTTTTTAACAATCAAATTTTCATAAATTCTGTTATAGTCTTTGAGCCTCACAATGCACACAAGAAACTATTAGTCTGCACGAGAACTAATTATCTTTTTTCATCATCTTCCTACATTAACCAAGCACAAATTAAGCACATTGAAAGATTGTGACAGCAAAGGCGGGCTCCTTATCTGAATCTCACTGAGAGATTTTCAGCAACTGTTAATATGATCAATCTTGTCCGTACTTACTTACTTTTAAATTTAATAAACGCTAAAAAACTCTTCTCAGTCCTTATTATTCTTATTGTCTTTGCAAAAGGTTATGTTCTGCCTCTCTCTATTGCCTCTTTTTATTAACTGATTAAGTTTGTTTCTATTTTTTCCTAATAAATTATATTTCAAAGGTAATGTTTTAAAAACTATCATACTTTACCCTTTAAGTAGAATATTTTAAAACCTCTACGTCCTTTTCATTTATATTTTCTTCTTGATCTTATCATATTACATCTCCACAATAACAGTGTTAATTTCTCTATCGCCACATAACTATTCATAGGGGTTTATCGTTTCAAACATACGCGCACGATTAATTTCAATTTCTCCTAAAATTAATTGCTTATCATTTGTTCCCTCTTCGCCATAATATTCACCCAGTGCCATTAACTTGGCCGCAGATGTGCCACATTTCAAAAGACCACAGCGCAACTAATGTATCCATCATCAATATTAACTAGATGGTATTGTCCCCTGCATATGATAAACAACGTTTTGGTCCTTTAAACTCACAATGCTTTCATCAAGTTCAGATGTGTGAGCGATATGCCAATGTCTGGAAATATTGGTAAACACATGGATATCAGATAAATCTAAGAATCGTTTTCTTATTAACCTTTGCGAAAATTTGGGCCCAGATAATCACATCATATTAAATCTAATTTATTTATGATGTTATCACTAAAGTCCTAAATTCTCCTCAACTCTAATCTCATCCACCATACTTTCCATTTGTTAAGTTAACTATTAAGTCTAAGGCAGTCGCAATTGTGTCTTGTGGTTCATTTGACCATCGCCCTCAAAGAAGTTAATTCTAGTATAGCAATTTATTAAATGCCAGAAACTACTATGGGTCATAATTGACAAGCGAGATACCCACTAATGCCCAGAAAAATTAAAAAATCACCGCTTCAATTAGTGAACTTATTACCAGGCTCTTTTTTCTTTGAACTGTGGCATGCTGTCAATCAATTGTTTCTTGAACAATTTTTGCGACATATTAATTTCTTGCACTTCGGTGGCCAGCCGAGGTCTATAAGAAAGCCCCATTTTATGTTTATGAAAATTAAGGATAAAGAAAATACACACTGATTAAATATCATGATTAGTTTTAAAAGTCAGTTCATTAATACAGATTGATTTATATTGCTTTTCTAGACTGATATATGGATAGCGCCACATATGATGCCACTAACACCCCTTCTCTTCCTCTATGGCTTGTGTACTAGAGTAAAGTGAATGAGCCAATTTTTCAGTTCGAGTATTCATAATTCCTGAAAGGAGTCCCTCCATATAATTCTTCATTAATCTATGAAGCCTCAGTTATGGCAAACCTAAATGCCTAGATTCTCATTTTTAGGATTATACGACCTAACTTCAGCTCATCTTTTTTTATTTCTAAATTATGAGCTATTTGTGTAAAAACAGCATTTGATATTCGAGAAATTGCTGTTATTTTTATTTGCAATCATATATTTACTTTGAAACCTGTCAACAACATTCTTATTTTTTTTATTTATCTCACCACTACTACAGTTACCATTTAGTCACAATTTCATATCCATTATATTGTCGCTACCACAACCCCCAACTTTACCTAGTTTTGATTTAAACAATGTTCTCCTAAAACATGGTACTGAACAAGACCAAATACACCTGTTACAACTCACCAGTGAACTTCTCCTATCACTCGCTGCAAAGAGTAGTCTTTATCATCAGAAATTCTCTCCACAAATCCAAAACCTAATATTTTCTGAAAAACAATTTTCTAACGCTTTCATTTATGCCTAAAGCTTCTGCTCCCCCATTCCTCCTGAACAATGCACCTACCTAAGCTAAAATCCCTAGAAATCATGCACCCTTCTTCACTAGCTTCACTTCTCAATCAACCTCCTATAATCTGCTATTAATTCTTATGTACTTACCTATAGTTTTTTTCTTTTCGTTGTAGACCTAGTGTATACTATGCAAGTTATTGACAATCCCTAGGGTGCTTTGTGAGATTTGCATGAAGCATGCTTGCGTGATTAGTTCTATTGGGTTGGCTGGAACAGTCTTGATAGACCCCTGTGACTTCTTACTGTCTCTATATTTCTAATATTCATTTCAATACAGTATTCATCAGAGTGCAATGAAGAGCAACAAGGATGATTTCTGGTTTTGAGGGTAAGAGCTATGAGGAGAGACTAAAGGAGTTAGGAATATTTTCTGTAGAAATGCGATTTCTCAGAGGGGACATGATACGTGTCTACAAAATATTTACATCTATTGATAAAACGAAGACCAAAAAATTCTTCATAGTAGGCTACGGGCGGGAGACAAAGAGGGACAGTAAGAAAATTAAGAAGAAAGCATGTCATCTTGATATAAGAAAGCATTCATCCAGTGATAGGGTTGTTAATTTTTGGAATGGTTTGCTACATTACACAAATTATTTGAATTGGATGTGCAAGTTTTGCTCCTGAATATTCATAAGACAAGAATTACAAGTATATTTCACAATATGTACTAGTAGTTAAATGTTGGGATAGCCACTTTTTGAATTTTTTTTTTCACTGAAATTCAAGGCCATAAATAGTAGGTAATAAGCATCTACCCAAAATATTATGAGTAAATATTTATATTATATTTAATTTATAACTTTCATTAAATTTGGGGTACGTGCTCATTCAGCCTCCCCTTGGAGGGGTGAATCGACACCATTGAGGGGTGAATCAAGACCATCTGTTTAAAATTCCTCTTTTACGTATACCAATCTCAATTTTAAATATTTTAATTTTTTAACCTTAATATTTAATAATCATGTTTTTCAAATTAAAATTAGTAATAAATACATTATAATTTGAATACAGAAACCATAAATAAAATAAAATAAAAATAGGTGGTCCGATTCACCCCTCTCAGCTGAAAAATTTTGACACTTTTTGCGGGAATATACGTATTTGTTCTAATATAAATTCATTTTTTTATTTTAAATTTTTAACTCTAATATATGTAACTATTACATTAATATTTAAATTAATTAATTAATGTAATAAAAAATGTCAATAATAATATGAAACAATGGTGGTTCTACGCGATTCACCGCTTCCATCTCAATTTTTACCAGCAGGGTATTATCCGGACAAGTTAGGCCTGTGATTTAACCACTATGTTTACCTAATATAAGTAACTATTCATTATATTTAAATTAATTATATGTAATAAAATGTCAATAATAATAATACGTCAAATACGAAAAACAATGGTGGGTTTTGATCTCCACCGAGCTTCAATCAATTTTCTACTGGGCGGGGAATTCGGGACAAGTTTAGGCCCCCGTGATTTTGCCACTAATATGTTTTAGAAACAACCAAATATTTTATCTATTTGCCAGTTTTAAAGCTAAACATACTGGAGTGCATTACATGCAAAAAATAATTAAATCCATCCACGAATTTTTCATTTTATAACAAAGTATAAAAAAACTCATATTTTTCAAAAGCAAAATTTTATTGAACGAATTTATAATTTCTGCATTAATTTATTATATTTTTTAAAAATATAAAACTTCTCTAAGAATTAAAGATGATATAAATAAAACTTTGTAGTAACATTGTATCATACTACTGCGTGGCTAATTAAATGAGCGAAAAAAAAAAAAAAATTTTATTTCTATTTAGAGTTAACGTACATTTGTAATATTCAATCCACAGTATAAAATATACTATCGTTCAATTGAAATCGTTAATACTCGTAAAAAAAAAAAATTACTGAAACTAAATTATTTTTATCAATATATATATAAATAATTGATAACATAAATCAGTCAAACAAACATCGACGATGTTATCCCTAAAAAAAACGCCAAAATTAGTAAACTTTTTTTTTTTTTGGTTATAGAATTCTTTTTCAATATTTTTTATTAATAAACATGGCCATTTATATATAATCACTTTAATTGCGGTAATGTGGAGAAAACTTAAAATATTTTTTTTATACTACATTTCGTAAATTCCTAAAGTTTAATATAGTATTTAATAACAATTTGATAGTTGAGCGATATAAGTTTTAATTTCACCTGCCGCAAAACTTGAGTCAACCCAGAGAGAACATTATAAAAAAATACTACTTGAAGTTTAACAAACCTATTGAGATGGTCCTGTCTAACTTTTATTTTCTCACCATTTTGCAAAATAGATGATTTTTTTTTTATTATTATTCACATTACATTTTTGGTGGTAATGTTATTTGATGATTTTTATAAAATTTTGGGTTTACTCGATCTGTTACTTCTACAGAACTATATTAAGCTGAAACCTCGAGTTTGTAGTATTTTATATACACAGAACTACTGCATCTACTTTCAAGAGACTGCGTGACAGTGTCCAAATTATTACCGCCCTGCGCTGTCCTCTTTTTCTTTGAGATGTAAGACTTTGTGTATAATTTATGAGCCCTAAGGTGTTTTGTGAGGATTAGACTTGAAGCAAGTTTGGTCATTGTTCTATTTGCTTGATTGGGAGCAGGATCCTTGTATAGAACCCATGTTTGCTTCTATATATATAGTCTTATTTTAATCCAGTGGTTCTAATGTTAGTTTCAGGACAGATGTATCTCGCAAAACAATTGCATCAATAATAAATTTCTGTGGCGTTTCAGTGATGATCAAACTTGTCACTCTAGTTTTGTAAATTTTTGTGAGAGACTTTTTCATAATTTAGACCATAGCCTAATTCTCAGTGATCTATGAAATATTCCTTTTCACTTGCCTTTGGAAGACTACCTCTTAGGTCCATTTATGGATTGCATAATAAGAAATTTGTTTAACATATCATATATATAAAATATTATTCAAATACTATATGTCCACAAAATATTTTACTAATTCATCAATAACATAATATTTTATTTTATGACATTATATTAATTATAATTTTACTTTTTTAAAGCCTACACATGCTTTACCACGAAGACCTAGCCTATGGCCCTATGCCCTGGAGAGTGGAGAGTAGAGTCTTGAGCAGTGTTGACAAAACTATTTTTTTTATATCGAATAAATAATGCTAATGATCGAACGAGTAATTCTAATTCTCAGAATAAATAACATTGCCTGAAAAATGCCTAAAAACATGAGACTAGGTAAGAAATAATTGCTAAATGCTCAAGAGAATTTTTTGTGGACATTTTCAATGTATAAATAAACATAAACATATTTCTGAATTTTACAATACTTATATTTATATAGTAAAGGGCATATTTATAATATATCATCATAGTATATATATATATATATTATATATATATATATACATCTATATATATATATATATCAATATAATACATATATATACTATATTAAATTTTATAAAATAAGTATGTAGGGAGGTAGGCACGCAGGGGGGGCTACCGGCGGGAGAGCGCGCGGTGCAGACTAGCCCCTCCTAAAATCTTGGCGAAATAAAAATTGAGTGCAACCGTTACATGTTTCACAGATGCACGTAGCGTTTGTCTAACGAGGTTAAGTAGTAGAAAAACTGGAAATAAAATACATCACGCTTCGATAGATACATTGGAGAGACTAGTTGAATCATTAACTAAATCTTACTTAACTGATATTATAAATTATTTTTTCTAAAGTTTTAATATGTAATTATCCTGAGTATATTATCACACTGTGCCTTAAAAGTCTAACTTAGCTTTGGCGCGTGCTTTTATACAGCTTGGATTCTTCTGACATTTATTCACACCACTAGAACTTTCAGTATGTCGATAGCATTTTGGCGACTTCCAAAGCTGGTTAAATCAATCCATGGAGAAGGCGTAACCCGTTGAATATTTCAAACTGCAGACAACACATTAAAAAAACATTAGCAGAAAATAAAAAGAAATATTCCATGCAATGTTGGTTTGAAGACACTGTAATTTATAATATCACTCATAATATTATATATATATATATAGTCTGTCAGTATACTAGGTTGGGTATCAATCATATAATATATTATATTAAATAGTATAATCTTAATATAATAACGCAGGTTATGTAAAGACAATATGATTATATAAAATATATAAGCTGTGTGCGTATATAAATATGATTAAGGTATATATATATAATATATATAAAACTGTAAGTATATAATAATAAATATATATATTATTATTAATAATTAATTTCTTAATCTTTCTTCCTCTCACCTCTGCGAGTGAAAGGATTGCTTTCATCCTGCCAGTAACCGCGAGAAGCACTTTCACTCCCGACGTCCCTCTCCTGCATACGTTGTTTCCTCCTTCTCTTCAGTGTCTCTCATATCCTTGGTATCAGCTGAATTATCATATTCCTCACGAGTAAGATGATCCCTCCATCTACTCGAGATATTACAGTCCCATTCTCTTCTTGCGAGAGGTCTACCCTTGGTCCTTTCTGCCCTACATGAGTGTCCATATCCCAATCTTCTTTGTATCGGCACATATCTCTTTCCTGCTTTCCATCCTCCATTTCCAGAATGACCCCACCACTCAATCTCCCACATCCCAATCTTCAGTGTCAATCTTCTTACACCCCATAATCTTCTCTAAACCATAACTTCATTTCTATATCCTTATAAACTGTCTCTCCTACTCTTAACAATCATAGACATAATATCGCTCATCTTCCTGAGCCGCTGTCGTATTCTATCTCCTCTCTTTCCTGTGTTAGTCTGGTGTTTTCCGCTCCAGGTACAGCAGTGTCAGGAGTCAGTATGACTGTTAATTGGGAAATGCACTTTTAATTTACCTCTATTCCGATGTTTCTGTCTTTCATCATGGTGTTATACCACTTTCAAAACTAATCCATACTTTTCCATCACCTTTCGCTTAATCTCTTCCAACACTTCCTCTAATTCTGTTAAAACAACCTCTGAGATAATTGCAGGTATTAGCTCTTCACCTTCCTCACTCTCATCAATCCATCATTCTCATAATCCCTCTAACATTTTCACTTGGTTAGCTGTTAATTATACTCTGTCTATTCTGTATGTTCATGCTTCATCCCTGCTTCCTCCAACTCCTCCGTAAAACAACACTCCACCACCTCTCGAATAGCCCTCTCTCTCTCTCGCCCAACAGCCCAGATCGTTCGCGATATGTCCATAATATGTCCCCTCAAAATTCTCCCACGTTCCTCAGTTTGCGCGATTATCACTTTCCTTATCCCACGCTTAAATATAAATATATGAACAGCAGTGTGATAAAACACTTCCCTGCTTCAATTCCTGTTTTTCACCTCAAACCATCTATCGTTTTCGCACTCAGTTCTAACATTAACACTGCATTGTCATACATACTTTCTATCGTCTTCTTTAATCTACCCTTTCACTCCATAATTCCTCTCCATAGCTTTCCAGAGCTTTTTCCTTGACCGAATCGAATGCCTTTTTGCAAGATCGATGAACAAGTGTTTCTTTCAGACATTACCCTTCCGGGGGGATTGCCCCCCCGGAAGACAGTCGAGTGCCCCCCCGGAGAAAATCGAGCATAAATTATTTTTGTACGTAAATTACAAAATAAAGCAAAATAAATATAAAAACAGTATGTTTAAATCTAATATTATCTTAGCCATAAAAGGTAATAAAAATCGCCAGAATGCACTGATAAACTGCTAGATAATGGCCATAAACAATAAAATATGCATAGATAGGTCCTTACCTACAAATTGCACACTTTTTTTGTTTGAAATTTAATACAGTTTTTGTGCTCAGCGTTTGTTTAATTTCCAAACCCACTTTTTTGGGATTTTGAAAATGAACATTGCGACTTAATTATTTATGTCTAGTGGAACATCAACATCAAAAATTTCAGGAAATTTGTAGTCGGAGGAGGTGCACATTTTTTACTTAAGATAATTTCTTTGTATAAGTTTGCGTAATAGGTTTGAGAATTTTTTTTGGAAGCAAATTTTCAAAAAAAAATATTTTTTTGAAAATTTTTTTTAAAAATTTTCTTTTGAGTATACAAAACAATTATTTAAAGTAAAAAAGAAATGCGATCGTGCTCGACTCTAAAAGCCTGGAAATTTGATATAATCGAAATGAGTAGAAAAAATTATCGCAATTTTTCAAGGTTTCAAAACCCAAAAAAAGTGGTTTGGAAATTGGGACAACGCTTGAGGCATAAAAACTGTATAAATCGGACAAACGTACCTTAACTCAACGATTGTAGGTAAATGGACCTATCTATGCATATTTCAAAGTTTGAAATCATTTTCCACGAATAGCTCTTAAGGAGGAGTTATTGACAATGTCAAAACATGGATTTTGATAAATTGAAATTCTAAAAGAATGTTTACAGTCACAGAACAACACCCGAAAACAACGTGTTAGGGGGTAAAAAAAAAGTACAGTTTGGTGTTATAGAGTCAAAAAATCGGCTGAAAAATTCCGAATTTTATGTCCCATTTCTAGGTGGGGTGAAAATGGGCTCAGCCCGAAGCCCAATATTTGGATCTTGCCTCTTAATTTAAAGAAGAAGTAAGCTTACACTACTAAAAGTCGACGTTAGGAGAGCTTGGAGGGAACGCTCCGAAAATCGTTGGCAGAGATCAAGAGGTGATAGTGAATTACAGCAGCAGAGGACACTGCCAGTGAGCTTCTGTTATGTATGGCGAAGTTTTTGAAAGATGAGTTGAAAAAAACATTGCAAAACAAAGAAGTTCTCCGTTTTAGCAGATGAGAGCATTTCTTTAAGAGAAATAAAATGGAGCTGAGTTTAATGTTTAGAGTAGTGGAGGTAAAAAATTCCCCGTAGAAAAGTTCTTGTCAATTTTTAAAATACCCAATGGAAAAGCAGAAACCATTGCAACATGCTTAATTGATAAGGAGTTGAAACCTGTGTTTAAATTTTGACAACATTATTGATTTTGGATTTGAAGGTGAAAAAAATATGCTTGGAAAAGTGGAGGTTGTAAGAAAAAGGCTTTCAGGAAAAAAAGTAAACAAAGAAGTTTAATCTCTATAACTACGCGTAAGAGCACATATATTTTTGTCTCTGGCAGCAGACTCCTGCAGGAATAAAAATCAGGGGGTCAAAAAGATTTTATATATATTTTGAAAGAACATTTAAAAACTGTTTAGCAAGTCGCCAAAAAAGAAAATATTTTACATGATATTCAATCCTTAATCAATGATCCGATCCTCAAGATTTTCCAGAAATGCATTGAAGTGAGATGGTTACTATCATTATAAGATAGTGAATGCCGTCTTCAGGAGCTTTAAAGCCAATTTTGATGGCTTGTGAGCATATCGACAAAGAAGGGCAGACCTTGCAGCACATGCAGGGGGAATCTAATGCTGGAACGAAAATCATGAATGAGATTTCCTTTCCCTTTTTTATGTAATGATGAACTCCTTAGTGTTACTTTCCTTATCTTAGAATGCTATTGGCTAAAGAAGGAACTTTAGTAATGACCAAAGTCATCCCCCTAATTACTGGAACAAAATTGCACCA